>APFE030559632.1:0-14519 GCA_000404065.3 Pinus taeda
AGCGATAGAATTAGCTAACCAATTATGAGATCTTGGAATATGAAAATAATTAATATAAGTAAATGATCTTTGCAACAAACTCACCCTTAAATACTGGCGATATAAACATGGATCCCTTACCCGATAAATATTATTTAATTGTGACACTATCAATTGTGAATCAAGATAAACTACCAACGAATCGATTTCGTGAGAAAATACCTCAAATAGCAAATTAATGATGGCAGTATACTCAGCCATATTGTTTGAAGCGTGACCGATGCATACTCCCCTTGATACCATCAATTTACCAATTGGATAATACAGTACCCAAGCTACGGAAGCGAGATTCCGAGTGTGCTGACTAGCACCATCAGTGAATCCAAAATAGACCAAGTCATCCATCAACACCTGCCAAAGCAGACCAAAAAGTGTTGATATCACAAACTCTCGACAAAAAATGTACAAATATACATAATGTACAAAGAATCCATTGCTTAGCTGCTACTTAATCAAAGTACTTCTTAAGGTAGAGCCCGTTTCGGGGTTCTGCCAATTTGTTTCCTTCAAAATCGATTAACTCATACGACCCTTTTGTTAAAACTCGTTTAATTATGAAGGGACCGTACCACATAGGTTTGAATTTGCCTGCCCCCAAGGTGTCCTTATCTTGGTCGTAGACCAAGACGAGGTCACCTTCAGAAAAGACACGAGGACGGACAACTTTATCATACTGGGTTTTAACCATTTTCTTATGAGCCTCATTTACTGTGGCTACATCTCGATGTTGCTCATCGAGATGTTCCAAGTGAAGGAGGCACTCTTCGAGACGAGAGGTCTCTAGAAGGAGCTTAATAACTAACTTAAGAGATCAAATTTCACATTCGATAAGAAAGATAGATTCCAACTCGTAAACTAACTTAAAAGGTGTAAAACCTGTAGCAGTCTTGACAGAGGTTCGGTATGCCCATAGAGCCGGATACAACATAAGATGCCAATTGGATCTATTTTTATCAATTTTCCTTTGCAGGATCATCTTAAGAGTTTTGTTTACTGCCTCAACCTGTCTATTGGCCTGAGGATAATAAGGAGACGAATGTTCCTGCCGGAAACCTAGTTTGAGAGCCAATTCGAACATTAGTTCATTCTGGAAATGACTGCCATGGTCAGTGACAATCTCTCTTGGGATACCGAACCTTGAGATAATCTGATTAAAAAGGAACAATTCCGTTGTCTCACTATTGTTTTTATAAGTGGCCATGGCCCTTGCCCACTTCGTGAAGTAGTCTACGACCACGATAATATACTTGTGATTCACTGCTGAAGGTGGATGACAAGTCGTAAAATCAATACCCCACTTAGTAAAGGGACCGACATTGACAAAGGGAAAAAGAGGAGCTGGATGTGCGCGCATCTTCTGAGTATAAACTTGGCAACGGTGATAGCTTTTGACCGCTTCAACACAATCTTTGAAGAGCGAAGGCCAAAAATAGTTGGCACGCAAGATACGCTAAGTTGTAGCAAGCCCTGATAGATGACCACCACAAGCTCCGTTGTGGCAATCATTTAGCACATACTCTGCCTCCTCTAAGGTTAAATAGCGCCGAAGGATTGAATCAACCCCTGGACGATATAATGTATCACCAATGATAACGTAATTTTTAGTGAGGTGACGTAATTTGCGACGTTCATCCTTAGAGAAAGTAGAGGGAGACTTCGAAGTCTAGAGATAAACAATGATATCTCCATACCAAGGGTCGAGTGAAGAGATGAGGAATAAGTGTTCGTTGGGAAAACTTTCCTCGTAAACAGTATCCTCTCCACAAGGCAACTCGAAAATTATCTTGGCAAAAACCATAGATTTCTTGGACTTGGCGGACAAGAACTCGAGATCAAATTCTTGTAGAATGAAAATACATCCATTATATTTGCCCCCAATCACTCGCCTACTGAGGACAAACTGAAACGGATTGACTGTTGCCAAGACAAAAGTTTTGCGTAGCAAAATATAATGATGGAGCCGCTGGACAACGTGGACAGCTGCCAAGGCCAACTTCTCAACTGGAGAATAACGAATTTCAGGACCTATCAAGCCTCGGCTCAAGTAATAAATCACATGCTTTTTGAGAGCATTGTCTTTCTGAATGAGAACCATACCAATGGTTGATTCTGCTGCAGCAAGATACAAAAGGAAGTCCCTACCATAATCTGGTGGACTCAAAAGCGGGGCAGAGACTAATGCCTTTTTCAAAGCATCAAACGACCACTGCGCAAATTTGTCCCACACAAATGGAACCCCTTTGTGGAGAAAACGCATAAAACCTTTGGTAATCTCGGCATAGTTTGCTATAAACCATCTTAAGAAATTAGCCTTCCCCTAAAGACTTTGAAGTTGTCAAATGGAGGACAGGGGAGGCAACTGGACTATCGCCTCTACCTTGAAGGGATCAACCCTAATCCCTTCATTTGACATGATGAACCCTAACAACCGATCGGACGTAACCATGAAAACGCACTTGTTGGGATTCAACCAGATTTTATAAAAACGACATTGCTCAAAAACCATTCGAAGGTTACTGGATGATCAGTTCTTTTTAGAGAACGAGCAGCAAGATCGTCCAAGTATGCTTCGATGATATGTTTGGTGTCGTGGAAAGCATATGACATGGCCCGCTGGAAAGTGGCTCCAACATTTTTGAGACCAAACGGCATCTTTCTGTATGCAAAGGTACCCCAGGGACATATAAAATCCATATTATGTTGATCTTTAGGATGGATGGAAATTTGATTATAACCAAAAAAAACCATCCATGAAGGAAAAAATCTCATTACCCGCACACTCATCAATAATCTGATCACTGAATGGCATGAGGTAATTATCTTTAGAACAAGCTTTGTTTAAGTCCCTAAATTCGATGCATTCTCAGATTGTTCCTTGATTTTTATCTACAGGGACTGGATTAGAAACCCAATCAGTGAGAGGAACAGGGTATATAAAACCCGCCTTGAGCAGCTTCTCTACTTCGGCTTTAATGGCTGCCGCTTTCCTAGGATTAATTGGTCGAAGTATTTGACGAACCAGCTTAGCGTTTTCATACGTCTTGATCTCATGATGAACTATAGAAGGATCAATGCCAAGCATTTCCTCATAAGACCAAGCAAATACATCTCGAAATTCCTTGAAAAGGTTGGTGTAAATTTGCACTTCTTCAAGGGAACATTCAATTCTGATGAAGAGATTCTCAATCATGTTAGGGTCCCTAGAGATGTTTATAGATATTGTTTCTGAGATCATCGACATATTACCTTCGGCGCGAAAGTGTGCTGGAGCCAAAGGGTTCGATATCTTACAAACATCACTAGTGAATAGCTTGGAGAACCTAGCTTCCACTTCCCGCAATGGAGGAAGGAAATATGAACGATGGTGTAAGTCTTCCCAAGGTCAATCTACACCCATCATCACTTCGAGGATTGCTTCTTCAGAAGGTAAAACCGTATTTAAGTAGTCCAAGGTGGAGGTGGAATCAAAGGCCCAAGTCGGGGCCACATAACCCTCAAACTCCTCTTCGGAAGAAGGAGCGGAGTGGTCATCTGCAGAGTTAACAATAGATTGGTATCTAAGCTCAGCCATAGACATAAGGGATGCCATTCCATTTACTTGTCCTTCAGCTAATGTGGTCATAGGTGAAGGCAAGGTCCAAGGGTCTGAAAATAATGAGTTCGGAAGAACCCTTCTCGAGGAGACTCCTTGGATGATGAAACGACATTGATTCGAGTGATAGGAGAGGGAAAATCAAAGGTACCCATCAATGAGGAATACATCCCAACTCCTAGATTCTCTGTAGGCGGGCGAGGGTTATCCACTAAGGGGATAGTAGAGTTAGAAGTTGCTTGAGGATCAACTGGACAATAATCCAATTGATCAACCTTAATGATTTTCCCTTCATGAGGAAAGCAGATGACACGAAATAGAGTTGAAACGACGACATCCATCTCGTATACCAAATTCCTTCCTAAGAGGAGATTATAGTCTAGGTTAGCATATATGACCTCTACTTCAACATTTACGACCTTTCCTCCAACACATATAGGAAAGGTTGGGATAATCCCTTGCAGTTTGTGAGAATGACCATCAAACACAGTCAGAAGGGTGGGTGAAGGAACAGTCGAAGGAGATCCAATGGCCTTCCAGCAAGACATCGACATGACGCACATGGAAGCTCCTTCATCAATAACAGTGCGAAAAATATTAATCTTTCGGTATGTAGACTTTATCTGGAAAGCCATGTGATGAGGGAGTCACTTTTTGACATTTAACATGTCAAAAGTGAGCACTAAAGAGTTGGTTGGATCAACTGCCCCAATTTCCAAGAGTAAAGCACTTCGCTAAGCTAGACACGACTGGAGAACCTCTAAAGCGGACATGGCACATGGACTCTGGGCCAGATCCTCCACAATGGAATAATTATGGGCAGCCCTAGAATTAGAATTGATAGTCGCGTGTTTAGCGGAACCTTTTGGTATCCGTCGTATAGTTTCAACAAGGGGACGCTCAATATGAAGGTCGGTATTTCCGAGAGTAGTTTTGTCCTTGGAAGTTTCATCTTCACCGTAATCACCTGACCGAGTAGCCACATGTACATTAGAACCCATCATGAAAACGTTCGATGATTTTTCCCCTTCCTGGCTGTCCCCTGAGGAGGTACCGGGATTTGAACTCGTGCCAGCAAGCAATTGTTGCCCTTGGGGATAGGGTTGGTTAACACAGCTTCAGAACTAGAAGCCCCTTGCTACCCTAACAAGCACTAAGCATCCTGAATCTTCGGGCAGAGATGAGTTAAATGGTCTCCACTACACAACTTGCATGGAAACTTGACTTTCTTTTTAGACTCATTTCTACCCCCACCAGCATTATTGTCGGATTTATTTGTGTCAGCCTTCCCATCCTGATTCTTTTTCTTACCTTGTCCTTTCTTTTTCCAATTGGAGTTTTGATTTCCTTTGGAGTTATCATATTGGACGGCATTAATCGAAGAGGGTTGGGAAGATGAAGTAGTAGATGATGTGACTTGGTTGTTTGAAGCAGTTTGAAATGACAACTGCTGCAATTGGCTCAACACGTTCACCACATTCGTGTCTACCGATCCAACGATACCATCCCCATGGGGACCTGCCTTTGACTTGGCTATGTCAACCTTTTACCCAGGAGCATCTGGAAAGTATTTTTGTAGGATACCAGACTGAGAGTAGATCAATTCTAATTGTTGGGCCCTAAAAATAGCTTGCTCCTTGGAGTAAACTCCGGACATCGAGACATCCTTAGAGATCTCAGGTTCTAAAGATTTCAAAAACCATTCGAGATGGTACTCCAGAGGGATTTTGGCTTTAATGAGCCTCTTTCTCCGTCTCCATTCCTGAATATGGTCAAAAATGTGAGTTGCCGTGTCCTGACAAAAATTGGCCAGAAGTTCAGTTCCAGCATCATAACGGACGAGCAACTGGAAATGATTTAAGAAAATATTACCTAAGTTAGCAAAAGATGTAAATTTTCCCCCTGGCAACTCTATATACCATTTGGCCACATTACCAGTCAAGGTGCGCTGAAAAATTCTCAACCGAACTAAATCATCAATAAGGGAGTTCGACGAGCACCACAACTGGTATGTGGTCACATGGTCGCCTGGGTCCTCACCACTCTTCCCTTCGAATTTTGGAATGTCCGAAGGGAGTTTGGTTGGGACCAAAGGCCAGGCCAGATTATATTTGATTGGATCGTTCGTTAACTTTGTGAGGTCTGGCAAGTTCAAAGTTGCCAGAAACGGAAGCCTAGGAGGACCTTGGGGGTTCCACCCAGACTGGGCGGAACTCCCAAAGTTCTGAAAAGGTTGGCCTGGATTTTGGAAGGCACTAGGATGCCCGAAGTAACCTACAGAACCAGCTGAACCAAAAGGCATGCCTTGTGATCAAGCATAACTCAGAGTTTGACCAACTCCGGCCGCAATACCTACATAATCGGTGAAGCTTCCTCCTAAAGGATTATAAGGAGTAGACAACCCCTGATAAGGATCCCAAGAAGAGGCTAGGGGAGGAATTCTTCGAAATGAAATAACCATGGAGTACGGCCTATTCCCTTGTTGGCCAAGAAATGAATTCCCAGTTCCTATACTACTAATTGCAGGGTTAGCCCAACCTTGGAAAGGATTGCTACCTTGTCCTAAAGAAGAGAAAGGCATAGATCCAATTGTTGGGTTGGAATGTGGTATATGAACACTTCCAAAAGGAAAACCCTAGAATGAAACTGATCCACCCATCATGGATGTGGCGGCACTAAACAGAACTGATGGAATACCCTGTGAATGGGTGCCAAATGGTAAAAATCCGTAACTAAAAGCATTGGTTTGGGAGTTTCCACTCGTAGAAGGAATGGAGGTAGACCCAACTAAAGATGTGCTAGCAAAATACCCGAACAAAGAAGCGGAGGGGATGGAAATAGTTCCTCCCCCTTGTACAGATATTGGAGTCTTCACAGTCGTAGCACTTGTAGTAGAAGCCATGCTTCTAGTAGTGGTCATTGATGGTAAGTGCGTAATGTGACCTAGACTTGACAGTCGATGCGTTGGAGACCCAACGTATTGTAATACTTCCGGATGACTAGGAGGTAGGGGAGAATTTGGAGCTGCTAGCGACTCTGAGAGTTCTTCGACCTCTACGTTATCTTGCATCCGAAAGAGAACTCGAGAAAGTACTGGAGTATTTCTCTCTTGTCCTGTGGAAGTACCAGGTCTCTCTTGAACACTGATGCCCCCGAGGGGAGGATCAATCCCCGATGCATCAGCTGCCATGATATGAAATCCACTGGCAATATTACCTCTGCGCCTTCTAGGCGAAGGCTCTAAACTCAGTGGTGAAAGACCACGAAGTCTTCGAGACCGTCTAGGAGATCGGTCAACCACTTTGAATTTTTTGTTAAGATCTAACTAAAGACTCAAAAAATTGAAAGCTAGGCCAACTAGGAGCACAGAGCACACACTATAAAGTCCCTAAATATATCAGCCAGTCAAACAACTTCCAAGTATTTCCGCTCTGGGTGATCAGGACCGAACACCAAAATACGAGAAAGTGAAGTAAGGGGCCTTCCGAAGATAGTTTGGGATAATGGCGGCCCAGTCCTATCAGCGAAGGTAACAAAGGAAGTTACGTTGACCTCCAAACAATAGCCTGCGCTGGTGCAAGCCCCCAAGCTTCGCAAGGGTGCCCTCCAGTAGTACCATTGAGAGTGATACAACGTCGACCTCAGGTGCCACGGGATTCCCCTCTGCAACCACCTGTGTAGATCCCTAGGAGTAGCAACTAAGGTCACCAACTCATATCAGAAGCCAGGCGGAATAGTCGTGAGGTAAGTTCGGACAAGTAGGAGAGGGGGTATCTCTCTTCCCTATCTTTATAGGCCCTTGTTCTTAACTCCCAAATCCTGAGCTTTCCTGGTCTTCCTAACGCTATTGGATTTTCACTCACTATTCAGACTCCTATGTTTGACAGTTTAAAATGGCCTTGGAGAGTTAACTCTCCACTCACCTAATCCAAGGCCCTAGAATATCCTAAAACTTGTTGATGTATCTAACTCGACAAATATAAAGTTCTAGTATATTTTAAATTAGCGTTTGATTTTAATGGGCTGTTATTTAAGAAAAGGGATACACGGAAGTGAAACTAGTGGTGTTACACAAAAGAAAATAATAAAAACCAAACTACATGCAAATGCACTTGTTTTTGTTTTTCGATGAAAAGAAATTTCTATAGGGTTCAGAGGAACTTCAAATAAAGCTACAACTTTTTATTTTTCTTTTCTTCAAACTTCACACTCACAAAAGCTAACAAAACTATAAATGCCTAGAAAGATGCACAAACTAATCCTAATGCAACAAGTACATGTCGATGCAAAATTCAAAACTACTCATAAATCAAAATATGAAAGTTGCTTGTTTATCGATTTTAGATTTGCCACTTAAATGTTTAGATGGAATATAAGTTTTTGTTGCTTATTTCGTCTAAGCACTAAAAGCAAGATGAAGACAGACAAATAGGCACTTTCACTCAACAAAAAGGAAAACTCAATCAAAACAAAGTTCAAGAAAGCAAAACAAGGTTTCAAGAAGTTTCCTTCAAAAGCAACTCAAAAACAACTTTTCAAAAACGCTCTAACAAGACTGAAACTTGATGACCGAAAAAATAGGAAATGAAGCACTTTGCGAGTTTGCGACACAAAACAAGTGGGAACTCAACAAAAAAGGTACTTTGAAATTCTCTTAAGAATCAACAAGCAGTGAGATGAGATAGGCAATGGAAACCAAAAGATTGAAAAGACAACTTTCAAGAAAGCGTGAACAAACAACTTTCAAAAAGCAAGAAAAGTAGATGGTCATAAAACTAGTTCAAACATGCAAACCAAAAAGTCATTAAAACAAAACTCAACACAGAGATCAAAATCAATCTTTCTGCCCTAAATACATAGAGTAGCCAAGATTCCTTGCGAGAAACCTTGTGTGCTTAAGCAAAAATAACTGACGTTTGCAAGAAAAACGAACAAGACCAACCTTTTCACAATCAGATAGAATTTGAAACAAGATGCTTGCTGTAAAACTAAAGACTGTGACAGAACAGTGATTGTTCCAAACTAAATCAGACCAGCATATTATCTTCCAGAAACAAACAAATTTTAAAAATCTTGAAAATTAAAGATATACATGACTGTGTTTGCACACAGATGCGTGTATACACGACACGGCTTAAGGAAACATTCGTATATGCATGTTCACTTAAGGAAAGACGTGTATATACACCTCTGTAAACAGAGAAAAAAGTGTATACAAAAGCTTCCAAGAAAAAAAAAAGTCTGGAAAAAACTGATCAAAGCTCACAATTCAGGCACTGACTACACAGCAACAGAGGATAAACAGACATCTGAGCCCTGATTGGCTTGAATACACCCAAACTAGGAACAACAATAGTGTTGTCCCCAGTGGAGTCGCTAATTCTGTTGTGGGATAAACTCCCCTAGGGTCTTGGGTGAATACCCTAGCAGACTAGAGGTTATCTACGCAAAGAAACACACATTCCATACAGTCATAATGCTACTATAAGCAAACTCTACGATAGGGGGCGTACCTGAGGTCCTACATTTGAGAAGAGCCTTCCAGGGTCCAAACCCTTCTTGGAGTTCCTTTTGCTCCTTTGACCTGCAAAACAATCAATTCAAGAAAGTACAGCAGTATATGGACTAAACATCATAGAGAAACCATCTTCATATTATAAGGAAAGGTAGTTAGTTATGCAATTAAACAACCGTTCACATATGAATCATAATATGAATATCATAACATGAAGAAGATCTATATCAGGAACAAAGACATGTGTTTCTTTTATTATAGACAAATAAAGTACAGAAAAGGAATAATTTCACATGATTCATCCTTTCGCAAGCTCCAAGCGGAACCGTCTCCCTGATTCGTCCAGTCTCAAGCCTTTAACAAACTCCTTCCATGACTTACTCCATGATATCTCAAGTAGTATGAAATCATCAACACACACAAGGAAACAAGAGTTTCCTTTAGAATGGGGGAAGTGCAAGAGGCACAAGGATCTTCAGACCTAGTCAGGGAAATCTCGTTATAGTAATCTTTCTCTCTCCTCTCTCCTCTCTTTGGCCTTCCCATAGAAGCCTTTTTATACTTCTCCCAAAGTAGTTTTTTAGTTGGGAATTCATTGGGAACAGTTGGGCGACGGGTACTAACAGGTAATCAACAGGTAAAACTTGTGATCTCCACCTGAAATTAAGGAGATTTATTATTTTTAAGTGTTTTTAAACATAAACGTGGGTTGGGTATACACAGACCCACGTATACACGCGTTTAGCTCAGGGCAATGTCGCGTATATGGAATAAAGCACTATTTTTTAAATTTGGGACCAGGTCTGGAAGGAGGGGTTGCCCTAGGCCATGAGTGCAGCATCACAAACCTCAAGAGTGATATTTGGAGCTATAACACTTGGGTAAATAACACGAGTTGCACTGTAGCTAGTACTGCGCGAAGATAGTATCACAGGGCACGTGGTGCTCGCAAGTAAGCGTAGCGCAATAAGTATGGAGGTTGGACCACATATAAATCACCTCATATCAGACATCCCCAGGGTGCACAAACTTGGTTCTAGCACCCTCCCATACTACTTCGGATGAGACCCCAGTCCGCACTCCAAGGATTGTTTTCGAAAGGGCCAGTAGTACAGGGATTTGCTTGGCTAAATCACTTCCGAACCTGGGTCAGGCCCCACTAAGCCAACAATGTACATGAAACTTGGGATAGTTGGTGGATTGGCATCAATGTGAGTAAAAACAAGTGGGATCTGCAATATAAATTCTCCAGCAGTATAGTGAGCCAAGCATGCTTGAATGATAGAGACTTAATGGCACTAGTTAAGAGTTTTCATGGTGATGAATGAAGCAAGGAATGTTTGGCTAGTGCAATGAATAAGGCAGGACATCATTTTAAATATCATGAGTGGTTGTGTTGGTTGACGGGAATGGGTATTCCATGAGGAATTATGCTTAAGATAAGAAAATTTATTATCCTAAACATCAAGGTGTGTGATTGGAAATGAGATTTTGTAGGTGATAAAGTTACTCGAGGTGCAGGAGAGAGCATGGAAGGAAAATTACATCTCTTGGGGATGAGGAGATTTCCCATCAACTAGATTACATTTTTGTGACAATGGAAAAAATTATCTCTTTGCTTAATCAACAAGGAGAAATGGTGGCCATGGAGAACCAGGTATAGATGAAATTTCTCAGCCACAAGACTTATTTGTTACAGACAAAGATAGATAGGTTGTAGGGAAAACTAGACAAAATATATAGTTATCTGAGAAATTTGGAAGCCACAAGTAGAAGGGGAACAGAGGGAATCAACATCAAAAGGGACACACCGGAGGAGGCGGGACCTAACTAGGATCCTGCTCAAGGACAACTGATGCAAGAGGGAGTAGGGGAAACTGTAGGACTAAAATATGATCATGGGTTATCAAGTGGAGGCTAGTTTAATTGTCTTCTTGAATTATATACTGAATATATATTTTAGTTTTAGGAGTATTTTGGAAGCCATTAAAATGGAATCAATATAGTTATATAGTAAACAAAAAATGTAACATAAGTCAAGGCCTTTTTTGGACCTGTATGAACTCAATAGCATAGGTATCAATTAAATATGTAAACAGGTGTGTAGAAATTATGATATAGATTTACAATTTATTAGGAAGTTTTAATAAAAAATTGTAACACCCTCCTCCCACATTTACCCAAGATAACTAGCCCACTGGGTAAACATGTGACAAATAGTTCTTGTGATATGATTCAACTCCCCATGTATAGTTAAGGAAGTGCAACCAACAAGAAAAGACCAATATAACCTTCCTCGCAAGCTTCAGAACCTTTAGGATCCAACCAATCCCTCCAAGTGTCCAACCCCTAAGCCAACTTGGTGTTTTGTTGAACTAGACCCCCATTTGTTCCCACGACAAGCCTTTCATGTGACTGGGATCCTCCAGTCACTCCCATAGTGAGGAATCCATGTGATTGTTGCCTTTTTTAGGAATTTTTGTGCTAACAACCCCAGATTCTGAGCCACTTTTTAAGAGCTAAGCCTCGGGCCTCTGCCCATAACTTCATGAAACTTCCAAAAATGATAAATACCATTGATACAAGGCTACTAATGCAAAACTTGGACAAGGACCTGACCTGAAAATGCCTAGACATGATATAAATTCTATTAAACACATCATGAACATGTAATGTACAGGTCATATAAACACATATGAACATAGGGACCTCATACTTATCTAAGATCCATCAAGAAGGTTTGATGCCCTCTCATAATAGTTTCATTATCATCTATTAGGTCATACATTCATTATTGATTCATTTACTAATCAAAACATGATAAGATCCATGACAAAGATATGTAAAAAAACCATGCTATAACCAACAGATAGAAAATGATAGAATAGTCATTAAAGCCACATAATAAAAAATACATTTACACATAAAACACAAGAAGAAAGAGCTTTAATTAACATGTGCAAAATCCAACCAAGCCAGGGAATTCCACATACCACCTAACCATAGATTTGGTTGAACCAAATCTTTCTTTTAGCTAATCACCCCCGTGCCATATTCCAACCATGAATATGGGACTCACAACAAAACCAACCAAGTCTTCTCAAGTTTTACCATGTATCCTTCCATTACCGGTCAAGGGATTCCTAACCGAAAACCCTCATCTATACAACTAGGCTTTACCGTGTATCCCGCCAAGGGATTCCTAGGCCTAACAATAAACATAAGCTACAGGATTTACTACAATCCCATCATATACCAATCAATATATCTCTATTCCCTAAACATGAATGGATGCCTCCAGATCTATCCACCTAAACTATGAGGAATTTGTTTGTGTCCACCCTCAAGGGTTTACCGTGTATCCCACCATTACTGATCAAGGGATTCCTAGGCCCAATGAGGTTATCGTTAGGTCCCTATAATACTAGTGATTACCCCATTACTATTGTAGTTATATCCCTTATTAATATTTTCATGCACCTATTGTCCCTATATTGTTATTACTATGCCCCATAGAATCCCTCTAATGTTATTTTTGTGCCTTTATATTATTATTGTTAGGTCGGCTGGGTTATATTGTGACTCCTTAGACTCCTATATATAGAAATGAGGTTTTTTCATTTGAATCATCAAAGAATCATTCATTTGTGTAATGTAAAGGAGGTTTCCCCCTCCAAGAGGCTGAATTCTAAGGCGTTGATCTATCTTTTCTATCTTTTTGTGAACTGGTTTCACAACTTTTGGTATCGAAGCTTTGGATTCTAGGGTTTCGCTGCTCCAAATAGGTCATCGTGGCATTTTCGCTATAACTTTTTTTCTGTGATGTTTCAGAAGCGAAAAACAAAACCCATTTGAAACAAAATTTCACTGAACCTCGGTTCCGAATTTCATAGTTTTTCACACTATGTTTGCGGAGATATGATCTGAGGAAGTTGGTCTTTTGCAGACTCTTGAATTACATTCCAAACAGGTGACCTGGGGAAAATCATCATAAATTTATCTTTGGGCATCAGATTGAATTTTTGTAAGAAGGTATAAAAAGAGGATGGACTTTAGTTTCTTGTATATATTTTTTAGAGCCAAAGGTCAAAACAGGGACACGTGGCACATCGTACAAGTTCGCTCTACTGAACTAGTCTATAATCAGGTCACTGTGGGAGATTTGGCATAACTCTTCCTTGGAGAATCCAATTTGGATCAAACTGGTGGCATTGGAAAGAGGACATAGAGGGCTACTACAATCCCAATTTCAAAACTAGATGATCTAAAATTACAGAGATACATCAAAGGCAACATTGGGCTCCTACAAAGTGAAAAAAGGTGTGTAGATTTTTTTAAATTTTTGTTTAAGCTTGCTTTGAAAAATTATTTTGAAGGAATTCAAAGGGCATAGTAGAGCATTATTATTGATAACTGATTCCCCGAGGAAAGAAAATACAAACACCTAGTAAGCAACCTGAAAGCTCTAGCATGACTCATGAAGAAGAGGAAGAAATGCTACATGATATATCAAAATTACAAGACCAAGTGAAACAAATGTCACTCTCACAAGAGCTAACAGAAGCTAAGATAAATGGTGTGGAATCTAAGATAAAGGGTGTGGAAGCTAAGATGGATTATTTGAAGATAGATTTCAAGAGATACATGGCATATTTGAAGACAGATTTGAAGACATACATGGCAGATTTGAAGACAGATTTGACAAATTTTCTACAAGAAATACTTACAAATGGTGAAAGGGTAGTAAAGGAAACTCATGATGCGAACAAAATAAATGTTAATAATTATTTCATAGACTTTAATGTTGGATCGAAGACCCACCATATTCCAAAAATTGATATGAGGAAGTTTGATGGCAAGGATCCCGCAACATGGATATTACAGATGGAGCAATTTTTCGATCTCAGTAATGTCCAAAACACACAAAAGGTATGTATTGCAACTTTATATTTGGAACCAAATTAGTTTGTATGGTATCAGTGGCTTTTCTCTCGTAAACAAATTATCACTTGGGCAATTTTAATGGAAGAACTGACAACTCATTATGAGGATACAAAAAGAAACACTTTTTTTAGCCAATTGATAAGTCTCAAACAAAAGGGTTCAATAATGGAGCACATTGAGGGGTTCCAAAACTTGAAAATAAGGTTAAAAAATATTCCAAAGGAGCATAGGATTGATGTGTTCATAGGGACTTTAAAGGATAATATCCAACATGATGTTCGCATTTGGGAACCTGATTCATTAGAGAAGGCATTCAAGTTAGCAAGAAAAATTGAAAGCAAAATTATGGAAACCAGGAAGCATACCACTGCACAACTATAAAGAGAAGGTTTTTGCCCCTAGTCTTCCACACCTATAAGTTTGACACCA
>APFE030559632.1:16495-37283 GCA_000404065.3 Pinus taeda
AACACCTCTAACAACATTATTGAAGAAAGATGCATTTTCATGGACTCCAGAAGCAACAAAGGCTGTCGAACATCTTAAAGAGGCAATTTGCCAAGCATCGGTCTTAGCTACACTGGACTTCACAAAAACCTTTATTGTGGAATGTGATGCTTCAGGAAATGGAATTGGTGTTGTTTTAATGCAAGACGAAATACCCATTGCTTTTGAAAGTCATCCAATCAAGGGAAAGTTTTTACACAAAGCTATATATGAGAAAGAAATGTTGGCAATACTACACGCACTTAAGAAATGGTGACCCTACCTAATGGGAAGACGCTTCTAGGTAAAAACAGGTCATGATAGCCTTAAACACTTTTTAGAACAAAAATTATCCTCTGAAGAGCAATAAAAGTGGGTCACAAAGATGTTGGTTTATGACTTTGAAATAATCTACAAAAAAGGGAAGCAAAATGTGGTGGTAGATGCACTCTCAAGAAAGGATGAGGATGTGGAAGCATTGTTGTGTGCCATTTCTATTACCCAACCAGATTGGATAAACGAAGCAAGGGAGGAATGGAAGAATGATGAAGAAGTGTGCACAATTATTCGAAAGTTACAACAAGATTCCAGTACATCTGATACATTTAGCTGGCAAAATGATTTGTTATGGTACAAAAATCACTTATACCTCTATAAGAATTCCCAACTCAAACAAAAGATTCTTATGGAGTTGCACACTTCTCCCTTAGGAGGGCACTCAGGTTTTTTAAGAACTTCCCACAGGGTTAAGAAGGATTATTTTTGGGATGGCCTTAAATCGGATATTCAAAAGTTTGTGGCATAATGTTTGGTTTCCCAACTAAATAAAGTTGAAACAATTAAGACCCCAGGTCTATTACAACCTTTACCCATTCCAAGCCAATGTTGGGTGGAGGTTTCAATGGATTTTATCACAAGTTTACCCAATTCTAAGGAAAAGAGTGTCATCATGGTGGTAGTTGACAGACTTACCAAGTATGTACACTTTTGTGCATTATCACACATTTAAAGCTAGTACAGTTTCTACTGCATTTACGGAAACAATTCAAAAGCTACATGGAAATCCAAAGATTATTGTAAGTGACAGAGACCCCATTTTCACTGGAAATTTTTTGGACAGAATTATTTTCTTGTCTCGGTACTTAATTAGCTCATAGTTCATCTTATCATCCTCAATCTGATGGGAAAATTGAGATACTAAACAAATGTTTTGAAGGATATCTTCATTGCTTTGTATATGATAAACAGACACAATAGCTCAAATGGTTGCCTCTTGCTGAATGGTGGTATAACACTTCCTTCCATACAGCAACAAAAATGACCCCATTTATGGCACTTTATGGATATCATCCACCATCCATTACATCATATTTAAGAGAAAATTTTAAGGTTCAAGTAGTGGAACATCACATCAAGCATCAACAACAAGTCCTCCATCTCTTAAAGGATAACCTTGTGTTGGCGCAGAATAGAATGAGACAACAGGTAGATCAACATTGTAGCAAAAGAAGTTTTGATGTAGGTGATTTGTTATTCCTATGGCTACAACCATATAAACAAATGTCCCTCAAGCAAGTTAAGAAGGATGATAAATTATCACCAATGTATTATGTTCTGTACAAGGTGTTGCAAAATATTGGTACTATGGCATAGAAATTGGAGCTTCCTGCAGCTTCTTGAGTGCGCCCAGTTTTCCATGTTTCATGTTTAAAGAAGGTTATAGGCAACAAGATCCCACTTCAAACAATATTGCCAGAACTTGATGAGGAAGGAAAAATTATTTTGGAACCTAAAGCAGTCACAGAAACAAGAACTCGACAGCTACGAAATCGATCAATTTTGGAGTATCTCATCAAGTGGAAGAACTTATCCAGTGAAGATTCCACATGGGAGGATGAGAATTTTATACAAAAGCATCCAGAAATACTCAAGCGTTGAGGACAACACTTTTTTGAAGGAGAGGGGCATGTTAGGTCCCTACAATACTAGTGATTACCCCATTACTATTGTAGTTGTACCCTTATTAATATTTTTGTGCCCCTATTGTCCCCATATTGTTATTACTGTACCCCATAGAATCCCTCTATTGTTATTTTTGTGCCTTTATATTATTATTGTTAGGTTGGCTGAGTTATATTGTGACTCCTTAGACTCTTATATATAGAAAGGAGGTTTTTCATTTGAATCATCAAGGAATCATTCATTTGTATAATGTAAAGGAGGTTGCCCCGTCGAAGAGGCTGAGTTCTATGCCATTGATCTATCCTTTCTATCTTTTTGTGAGCTAGTTTCATAACATCATTCCTTATTTTTTAACTAATATCTAGATGGGTGTATGTAGGACTACTAAAGAGAATATTTGTTGATGACTTCCAGGAAGACCATATTAAAGGATATAAGATCCTTCAAAACAATATGGCATAAAGAAAGTAGCATGACATGAAGAAAAGCCATATGAAAAATTGATTGATCACTTTCTGATGAAATGAGGACATGACTAACTCATGGATGAAAGTGATCAATGGTTTGTGCCCTATGTAGAAGTCACAAAATTATTAAGACTCCATGACAAAAGAAATTTATGACATTGAACAAGAGAGGAGTTCTTCAAGCAATTGGTTGTCCCATTATCTCCACCTGATAAGTTGTTGCAAGTCCCTAGTTAAGCGGGAGCCTGAAAAGAAGTTTCTTACTTGGAAGAGACTTGAAATTGCTAAGCCTAGAGGTAGCTCAAGTACATTTATTTTGTAGGAATGAGTGCATTCCTTTATTGGAATATGTCCTCCCAATTTGAATGGGAGAGATAGATACGTCATTCTAAGATTCACCTGGGAAGACAGAATGGGGGATTGGGTAATAATTTGGGATCCAATACTATCTTAGGATAAGATAGGGCATCCAATAAAAGAGTATTCATGGAGGATTGATATTGTTTGACGGTTCGGGAGTCCAAGATAAGAATAGTCCTCATGGAACACACCCTGAATACCCGAGTAGGGCATGTTCCGAGAGAGAAAATGATGAGGGTGTCTATAAACAATTGGTTTCTCCAACATTGAGCTCAGATCTTGTGGAGAGATGGAGTTGTTAGTCAAAGCTTTTCCATGTAACAATGGTGGTTTATATGATGCTATACAAATGAGCTACCAATCTGAATTCTTCTAATGAGAACTTCTTCATATTGAGAAAGTCCAAGTACCATTATGAATACCTCCCTAGTTAAGAGGGAGTGTTCAAAGTTGTACCTAGTTTCGTTCTTCATAATGACATGTAATTATGAAGTTATGTAATGAGATGTAAAGAATAAAAATAAAATTATTGTATTGAATTGCTTCATGGGTTTCATGAGCAAGATATTTGTTTTTGAGTCAAGACTCCCACTGAGAGTCTTTAGGAATTATTTTCCATATAGTCATAAAATGATAGATTCATTGTCATGTAATGAAATCATGTTACACTTCATAAAAAGTCTAATTTTCCTCTGTAAAGTATCCTCCAATACCTTGTCACCTATCCTCTTCAAGTCAGCCTACAACGATGGAAGAACATTCTAGAAGAAGTCAAACTAACTATTTGTCATCATGTCGGCCTAAGGGTCATGAGTTGATGTGTATAAGTAGCCTCACTCAGCCTCACCTAGAGGAAAGTAACTTGACAAGCATTCGAAAAAGAAGTACAAAGGAGGATACTACAAAGAGAAGTGAAAATAAGGGAGAAGAAGGATTATTCTTGGCTTAGTGAAGAAGGTTTCTTCTGGGTCAATGAAGAAGGTTTCGTCTAGGTCAATGAAGGAGTATTTCTTCTAGCCAAATCGAATAAGATTTGCTTCTAGGCATATCGAAGGAACATTTCTTCTGAGGATATCGAAAGGAGGATTCTTCTTGGGTCAACTAAAGGAAAGGATCTTCAATGGTATAGAGATACAGATCTAGACTAAAGACTAGGATTCTCTAGAGGAAGGTAGTGAGATCAAGAGACCAAGATTCTCTAGGAGAAGTCGAGAAGAAGATGTTTTAAGGATAGAGACTAAGCTTCTCTAAAAGGAGCAGAGGAGAGCAGTTCAACATCAAGAAGAAAGTTGAAGAAGGGAAGATATGGCATCAAGGTTACTGACAACGTTCTTGGGAGGATATTAGAGTCAAGGGTCTTTATCATGGTCTTCGTACTCATCAATTGAACATCTAAAAGAAGAATTTTGATCGGATTTTCCTCTCAAGAGGTGAGAGGATTTGGCCCTGGCTAACAAGCCTACATACTCTATCACTTGTCTTTTATTGTACATATTGGTAATTGTCTTGTTTAAAATAACACAATTATAACATAATGAAGAAAATAATATAAGCTAAGAAGTAAAAGCATATCACAAGCACTTATCAAGAAGAGAAATATTTTAACTATAAATTCCATAGATTTATCAACACATCTAGTTATATCTTCTCAATATTTAATGCCTTCTCATATTCTGCAAACAACTTGTCAACTTTCTCTGCCACGGTGAAGAAGATCTTGCAATAATTTCACTCTACCTCCATTCAAGCTTCCTCATTTGCCATGTTTCATCTTCATGGTGCATGCCCTGCTTTAGGATCAAAGGATTTAAGTTTTCCTTCTCCTCTTTGGAGCTTGCTCTTGGTTAGCATTCACTCATGCAACTCGCAACAAGAAGACCTTCTATGGTACCAAATTTTATCCAGATCTTTTAACTTCAATAATGCAGACATAATTACATCTAAAAGAGCATGTAACCAAGTAACTTAAAGACATGAAAAAAAACAAAAATCATAAAGAAACCATGTTATCAGAGGCACACAGACAATTTGATTACGGAGTGTGGGCTACGTCTCTGTGACCTACTCAAAGTGGGGTGGTATCTTTCATTAAATTGCAAAAAAAATGAATTACAATGAACATTATATAAATGACCCTTATACCTCCAATTTCTATCATGGACGAAAAATGAAAAGCTCAGATGCAGAAACAAAAATCACCATTGGATTCATGGCATGAAATCATGTCAAACGACTATAAAATTGACCATATTCTGAGTAACTGACTTATGGAGCTCCAAGGAATCTTTAGATTCCCTTAAGACTCTTTGCAAGACTATTCTCCAAATTTTCCTTCATAATATTTCTCGGTTTCCTTGCTCGCTTGGGCATAGTTCTTGGCCTAGGCACTCCTAGTTCCACCAACAAAATGACCTGCTATTGTCCCAATTTCGCCACGCTCCTTGGTCGACTATTAAAGAGTGGTTAATATAGGGTTCAGGTGACAGAGTTACCAATGTGTGGCCTAATGGACCGTTGGTTGTCATCATTCAAGTTAGGGAATATGGTTATGGAGGTCTCCAGTTCCAAAACGCGGGCCTCTGTTTTGGTCTCCTACGTGTCTTTTTTGGCATGAGGTTTCGTAATGGTTAATGAAACTTCATTTTAAAATGGTGTCACCCTTTGGTGAGCTAACCCACATGGGTCGAGCAAGTTCAACCCCCGCCGACTCCCTCCAAGTGGTGTTTTCATATGATTGGGTGGGTCTGGGTCTCTAGTGTCCCGGACCATATATTATAATTGAATATATATATATATATATATACTATATATATATTATATATATATATATATAATAATATATATATATATATATGGCCAAATTTCTTGTCAAACTAGGCCAAGTAGCAGTTCACTAATGAGACAACAATTTGGTTAGGGGACGGTGCACAGAAAATGCGTTAGAAATGGAGGAATGTGTCGCCTCTTTATTTTACCCAGTGACCTTAAAAACCGCTACCAAATTTTGTATATATATATATATATAATATATATAATATATATATATATTATATATATATATTATATTATATACTATATATATATATCATATCATATAATATTATATATATATACTATATATTATACAAAATTGTAGCGTTTTTTAAGGGTCACTGGGTAAATTAAAGAGGCGACACATTCTCCATTTCTAACTGCCATTTTCTGTGCAGCATCCCCTCACCAAATTGTTGTCTCATTAGTGACTGCCTCTTGGTCTAGTTTGACCAGAAATTTGGCCAGCTATAGCTTGAACATATGAACTTGGATTTGATTGTCATTCACACTGTTGGGATCAAGATGAGAAACACTATCCAATGACTTTGATTTTTGAGCTTTTTCAAGGCCATTTCTCTTTTTAGAGCCACCTACATGAATGGTTCCATATTCTCCATGAAAAAAACACCATGGTGAATTCTAAGGAATATTTAGCAAATTGAAGAAAGGTGGATTGTTATATGTCAATGGCCAAGAACATGATCACCATATCTTATAATCCATTCACATCAACCCATGTCGGTGAATCTATATGGCTTCATACATCGCACACATCCTAGGTGGGAGGGACAAGACTTCACTCCCCCTATGACTAGCTTTCATTAATTCTCATACCATGTAATGAATGTTTTTCTTTGTTTTAATGGCATTGAAGTGGGTCCGTATAATTAATTCATAAGAAGGAAAATTTCTCCCTTCATTGGACTTGGGGGAGGGGCACATATCCTAGTTGAATTGTGCTCTCCTCTGAAGCGCATTCTAAGTTCATCACCATCGGTTTTGTTGGTGCATATGAAGTAGCCAAGGATTCAAGCATAATCAATTATGGACACAATTATGCACGTGTCTTCCTTTAGTTGGAGTTTTCCCTTATTCCAATTCACATTCCTAAAGAACATGCTTTTCTTTATCCTAGTGGTTGTGTTGGACCTTCAAGAAACTCGCATCATCGTGACGATGCAATTTTTTACTTGATTTCCCACTTTAGAAACATATTAGAGACCTCATGCAAACATGAGTGCAACATCAATCTTAAAGTTGATGTTGCTCGAAATAGTAATGTGTTTGTTCATACAACAAGATGCAGGAACATTCTACATAACAAGAAGACCTAGGAGGTATTTCCATCTTTACTAAAGGAACTCAGTTCCCTTAATTTAATGTGAGTCAAATTTATGTAAATAAAAGGATAGGAATTAGTTTTAAAATGGAGATTTGATTTTAGAGATTTATGTAAGAAATCAGGAGAGAATTTCCTCATCAACATGTAATATAATATTTGAGGAAACTTGTTGAGCAGTGAGAGTTTTTGGGATTAGATTTGATGATTAGATCCATCTTTAGTGGATCTCAACCAAAATTATCTCATTTGTAGGGATCTTAGCAGAATTTTAGGATGTAAGATATTTTAGGAGTTAGTTGAGGATTTGAAACCAATTTTAATTCAGATGTATATGTATAA
This sequence comes from Pinus taeda, assembly GCA_000404065.3. Lineage (NCBI taxonomy): Eukaryota > Viridiplantae > Streptophyta > Pinopsida > Pinales > Pinaceae > Pinus > Pinus taeda. The sequence continues at coordinate 23,798 of APFE030559632.1, forward strand.
ATGTATGTAAATCTTTGAGGCATATTAGAGAGAGTCACAAAGTGGCCAAGGCAGTAAATGTCCATATTATAAATCAAGCTAATTTTTACATATTATATATAAATTAAATAAAGTTTGTGCGGATTTTGTTTGTACTTAATTTTTGTGTTGAATTAATTTAAGTGTGTAGAGAGTGTTCCGACTACAAGCTTATACAGAGGATTAGAACCACTAGAAATGAACTTCAACCTCGTGTGCATCACAATATAAGATTCAATTGCATATTATGAAATTACTTGTATGAGAGCTCGTTTATTTACGGAAAGATCCTCTTAAAGAAGCAAATGAATCTTTAACAAGCTCAACTAGAGATAATAAAAAGCACTAAACAAGTTCCAAATCCATAGAGAATTATTATAGGAAGCATCACATACATGGTAAGATATTCTAGAAAGCATTTGTCTCAACCTCTCAAGCTTTGTTTAATGTGTCAACAATCGTTAAACATTTAGCACCTTTTCCATTCCCAATAAAACATGTAGTTAAATAAGCATTTTTCCTAAATAGTCTGGCCTATAAAAATCTAGTGCTATATATTAAGGTCCAAAAGATTTCAAGGGGCATTTTTCCAGAAAATTAATTAGCTACTGAAAGAGGACATTATCGGTGCTATAAACTTCAACTTCATCTGTTGTATTAATAAATTAATTTTCAACGTGTATTAATATAATAATCTTATCGGTGCTATAAACTTCAACTTCAACTGTTGTATTAATAAATTAATTTTCAACGTGTATTAATATAATAATCTAATTTTCTTTAGAACTAAAACACGTGCTCATGTGATTTGTACTATGATGCGAGCATGTCGCTTAACCACGCTTGATTTGTGGGCAATGTGTACATAGTTGCTAATCCAAGTACTTTATGAACATTATAAAAAAATCGCAAATGACAGCATGGAATTTGTTTGTGAAAGTACAGTAGCATTCAAACCGGCGGAGAAGCGAAAGTCTGGTCCGACAAGGTTGTCAATGCGGAAAATTTGAATATACGTATAACTTACTTCCATGAACATGTGAACGCTACACAACACGCAGGCGCTAGGGCTGATGAGAATCCCCACTATAAACACACCGCCTTACACAAATCAAACATCATTTTATCTCTGCTTCAGAGTATTACAGTTCACAACATTTTTGTGCTTTGGATTTTTTTTAGAGCCATGGGGTTTTTATTTAATCGCGAAGTATATTGCATCCCTGATGCCTTCCTGATGAACAGCAGCCCGCCTCCATATACGTCTGCCTCGACTTTTAAGAGCCATGGGGTTTTTATTTAATCGCGAAGTATATTGCATCCCTGATGCCTTGCTGATGAACAGCAGCCCGCCTCCATATACGTCTGCCTCGACTTTGGGATTTGACTGCGCGGGGAATTCTCAGCTGCAGCACCAGAAGCCAAAGAATCCGACAGACAATGGAAGCATAAACCCCGAGGACTCAGGAGACACAAGGCTTCAAGATATCGAGCAACGTTTTTTTTTTTTCAGCAGGAAAAAAGCGATATATATATTCATAATGGTTCAAAATACATATGAGGTGATACCAAAAATTCCATATCAGGTAGAAACAGTGTACCGGGGCATGTAAAAAAACTCATACCCATCCAAAGATCAAATATCATATATCCAACGTTCAGCTGATATGGCCCAGAAAGCATAGCCATTTATACAATATACAGAATATGAAGCATGTGTGATTCCGAATCTGATCCATACGTAGACAGTTTTTGTACTACATTCCAAATTAAAGCAGCAATGTCACAGAGCTAAGAAAATATCATAGATATGTACCGTCATATATGGAAAAAGCTTATACGATCAAAAAAATATTAAAACAAACTAAAACAGTACTTATACGATCAAAAAAATATTAAAACAAACTAAAACAGTAATGGTGACCCAGGGAATGGAAACACTCTCACGTCGATTGTATCCTCTCTCTTTTTTACCATAATGTGCGTGCCATCCATTTGAGCCAGCAAACTATCTTCCGATAATCGATCAACCTTTTGATTGAAATCCGTGCCTATATGCATAATTGAGGAATTTCGGAACAATGTTCATAGGTTAATCCTCCCGGAGTATCTTGTTCAATATTAGCATCACCGAGAACATGATGAACAATGGTTTTTGAATCACCAAAAATATGAATCTTAAGAATGTTGAGAAAGTGTGAAAACCATAGCAGACCTTATAGAGCCATTGTTTTTGCCTTTGTATTCAATCTTATGTCGCCTTGTCAATGTAAACAAAATTCCTGATCTTTGGATATCTGATCCGGATTTAAATAGGAACGCAATAGATTACAGAGATAACCATAAATACAGAGATGCGATAACCATGAATAAAGAGATGCAACGGAAATAATACTTCATTTCATTAATGGAAAATACTGAAATATGCTTACAACCAGAAATGGAAATAAACCAGCTAGGGCGATGGTAGCTTATCTCTGAGAAGAGATGTGCGCTACATGCCTCTGAACTGTTCCGAACTGTGTTACAATGAGGCTCGAAGGCCTATTTATTATTGAGAAACAATGGAAAACCCTTCACATTCCAAAACCTACCCCTAGAAGATGAAACACCAAATTGTGGGGCCCCGTTTTGGGTAAATTGGTACATCCATTTCCCGGGGTCGTAACTTTGGCATACGATCTCCGTTTGACGCGTATGATAGCTTGTTAGAAAGATCTATCCGAGAGCTACCACTTTGGAAAGGGCAACATCGGTCCATGGATCCATGTTGCCTCCAAATTTCCCAAAAAACGTCGTTTAGGGCCTCAAAACGGCTCCGGAAGTTCAGGACCCGAAAAAACTGCTAAAAATAGTAAATTGTGCTACAATTACGGAAACTGAAAAACTGAAAGAGACAGTTGCGGGGGTCCAAATGGGATAGATGGGTGGCCACCAACATCCACCTGGATCATTCCTCCCCCCTTAGGAAGCAATGGTCCCCATTGCGTTGAGTTCCTCCATCTGCTGAATTTGTCCTACAATCTCTGATGTGTCCAGTAATGGTGGGAAGCATGGTCGATGGCGGTCCACATTGAATAGTTGGTGCAGGCGAAGGAATGGAGGAATGATGTGCTCCAAAGCAATGTTCCCCATAGCTTTGGTACTGCTGTAAGGACCTCGTCGGAGTGGTCTGAGCCTCTGATGGGTTCTGGTAAGGCGTTCTTTTCGTCGATGCAACCAGACTTTGTCGCCCACCTGAAACTTATGTGGTACCCCTGTGGGTGAGGAGAAGTTGTTCCTGTGTTCTGTCATGACTGTATCCCTCTACTGATGCTGCTGTGTGGAGGAACCCTTTGCGAGGGTCATGGATGTAGCAACGATCTTCCCCTTACCTTGGGAGTGAACCATACAGATGAATTTCCTGGTCTGTGATATGAGCTTGTTGCCTTTTTTAGCAGTGATCAAAGATGTGGCAGTAGGCCGGTATCCTGTATAATGAATTACTCAAAGAAATAATGACAACACGAGGCCTTGACTCATACACAGCATGTCGCCTCCACAAGTATGGATGGCCTAATAATACATCACAAACATCCAGAGGTGTAACATCACACAATACCTCGTCTGTTAATGGTTTGATGCTGTAGGGAAGGCGGCATTGCTGGCTAACTTTGAGATCTCGTCCTTCATGAAGCCACCCGATACTGTACGGTTGTGGGTGTGGTGTAGTCGGTAAGCCCAACTGCTTCACGACCTCTGTTGAAATGAGGTTCTTTTGGCTACCACTGTCGACAATGAATTGTAGCGGCGAACCCTTCACCCACATCTGTAAGTGGAAAAGACGTTCCCCCTCCTCTGGCTCTTCGGGCTCATTCTTCTGGATCTTGGAAGTGGCAACAGTGGCGCTGGGATCCGCATCAATGATTTGTTTCCCTTTCCCATTCCCCTTGTCGGGTTCTGGTTCAGGGTCAGAACATGCATCTGATTCGGAAGCCTTCAATTCGGCCACCAATGACTGCTTGGTCCGACACTCACTTGTGTTATGAGTGGGACTCTTGTGGAACTCACACCACTTTCCTGTGTCCTTCTTCCGCTTTGTGGTGTTGTTCTTTTCTTGTGGCTTTGACGGTTTGTCCTGGGTCACCCCGCCTTGGCTTTGTCCTTTGGTCTTCTGATTTGCAGATCCAAAGTCTCGCTTCTTCTGTTTTAACTTTTGCTCGATTTTGACAGCGTATCGGTATGCTGTGCCGAGTGAGGAGATGTCCAAGAATTCCATTTCTTCCTGAATGTATCTATGTAGGCAACCGCGGTATTTGAGTACCAGATGCCGCTCAGAATCTTTGATACCCAACTGTGTGCGAAGGGTGTGAAAGATGTTTGTGAACTCAGGCACATCTTGGTCCCGTCCTTGTCGCAGTGTGGTCCATCTGATGTATTTGTCCTCATAGCTTTTGACAGGGTAGTACTGCTCCTTGATGGCATCTCGGAAGTCATTCCAAGTGGGTGCGGCTGAAAATAATGAGCCTGTACTTTCATCCTCATCCTTCTGCTCGCAGTAGGTTTCCCACCAGGCCTTGACGTGGGGGGCTGTTTTGAGAAGAGCGAAAACAATCTTTTCCCGACTTGAAAATTCATGAACAGAAAAATAACCCTCTGGCAGATTTAACCATTTATCTACCGCATCTACGTCTATTTTACCCTCGAAGATGGGGATTTCAAAATTCGCTTGTACCTTAAATGGTGTGGCGTTTCCAGAGTAGCAGTTGGAAGCCGATGCGTCACCTCTGGGTAGCCGCTGAAGAATCTGCGCAAAGTTGTCCATCATCGCGTTCCGTTGTCGCTCGAGGGCTTCTTCGAGCAAGATTTTGATAGGATCTCCTGCTCCCTCGTCTTTTTTCTCATCCGCCATGGGAGGCCGTCGGGATTTTCGAGGCTGGTCTTGCAAAGGTTCGACCAGTTCAAGCCCTAACTCCTTATATCCTGACCTCGTTGGGGACATGCAAAGAAAAACCGCGAAAAGCAGACCGCTCTGATACCACTGATCCGGATTTAAATAGGAACGCAATAAATACAGAGATGTGATAACCATGAATAAAGAGATGCAGCGGAAATAATACTTCATTTCATTAATGGAAAATACTGAAATATTCTTACAACCAGAATTGGAAATAACTCATCTAGGGCGATGGTAGCTTATCTCTGAGAAGGGATGTGCGGCTACATGCCTCTGAACTGTTCTGAACTGTGTTACAATGAGGCTCGAAGGCCTATTTATTATTGAGAAACAATGGAAAACCCTTCACATTCCAAAACCTACCCCTATAAGATGAAACGCCAAATTGTGGGCCCCATTTTGGGTAAATTGGTACATCCATTTCCTGGGGTCGTAACTTTGGCATACGATCTCCGTTTGACGTGTATGATAGCTCGTTAGAAAGATCTATCCGAGAACTACCACTTTGGGAAGGACAACATAGGTCCATGGACCCATGTTGCCCCCAAATTTCCCAAAAAACGTCGTTTAGGGCCTCAAAATGGCTCCGGAAGTTCAGGACCCGAAAAAACTGTTAAAAATAGTAAATTGTGCTACAATTACGGAAACTGAAAAACTGAAAGAGACAGTTACGGGGGTCCAAATGGGATAGGTGGGTGGCCACCAACATCCACCTGGATCAATATCCCAATCCAAAATCTACATCCACATATGTTCTTCTCGGTTGCCTCGTCAAAAAAACCAACCGGGTATATCATTTCCGAGCATGTCTTCGTTTGTGGTTCTCGATCAGAAAAATTGTCGAGTGGAAGAACCATAGCATGATAAGAGATAGTATACTCATAAACCAAACTAAAATTGTGCTGTGAATTCTAAAAAATTCTCCTATTTCACCATTTCAAAATCGTCTAGAATAGGGTAGGAGGAATACATCTCGAATAAGTTTTCTGTGTGCTTGATCATATCATGAAATTCTGGATATTGTCAAAATTGCTAAATGGGAAACCAATTTTACGAGTCATTTTTTGCCATAGATGGATAGTGTAGGGGCACTTCACGAACATATGTACATTATTCTCCTCTGCATTCCTACAAATGACACAGATGCTCGGCCCATGCCAATTCTGCTTCTGAAGATTATCCCAAGTGAGTTTTTTGTTGTGACATACCAAGCAAAAGAAGAGAATATTTTTGTTGGGAATGCTTTTTTTCCAAAATTTGTAAAAATCCCCCATCTCTTCGTGTCAGGACACCCTACTGCAGAGATTGTTGTATGCATCTGCCACCCTAATGTTTCCTCCTTTCATCTTCCCAAACCATATAAGCTGGTCTGTGGCTTCCTCATAACAAATACCAAGGAAATTTAAGTGCGCACAGATCCATTCCCATATCACCACCATTTGGCCTTCCAAAACCAGCTCGCAAGCTGCCTTCCAAGAAGGACATGATCCCCTCCATGTGTTAATGACTTGACTCCAAAAAAAATCCCACTGCGATTTAAGTAGCTCACAAAAGCCTCTGGTATATGATGTACCTCCCCATAGCCCAGTAAGTGATCTGATCCAATAATAATGTTGTTCCCTGATCCCATGCACCAAATGAGGTTCTCTAGGAAAATTTTATCAATCTTCTTGAAACTATTCCAAATGGCTGATCTTGAGGGGATGCTTTTGGTATTTGTGTCGGGTGATATTACCCTAAGATCCTTCACCAAAGATCCCCCCTCCATAACGATTTGCGCAATAAATCCCAACCAAAACGTCAGATATCTAGAATGCCCCATCCACCCATGCGTTTTGGGAATGAAATTTGCACCATCAAGGTCAAATGAAATTTAAATTTGTCCCTACTACCCACCCATATGAACTTAGCCATAATCTGCTCAAGACATTTCATAATAAATATGAGAATATGGTAGAGATGTGCCCAGTATACACTCAACTGCAGCAGAACTGATTGTACTAAAATGACACGACCACCAAAATATATGCATCTATACTCCTAGCCTGGTATTCTTTTGAAGAAATGATCAGCAATCCACATCCAATCTGCCACCTTATACCCACACAAATTGATATGGAACCTCAGTATTTCATACCATTGTGAATTTGGTCCGTAGCCACACCAAAAGGACCATTTATATACTCAATAGTCCTCATATCGCACATATTATAATAAATTATAGATTCCTAGAGATTCATATAGAGCCTGGTAGCACATGCAAAGTTTGAAAATATGTGAAATAAAATCAACCATGAAAATTGATTAAGCATCCCCATAATTAGAACATTGTCCATGAAAAAAATATGAGAAATATCATTCTCACTCCCCATGTGCAAAGCCAATAAATGACCATAAACCATTGCTTTTTTAATATGAAGGCTCAAACCATCCATCTCCATGATAAATATGAGCAGCGACAAAGAACAACCTTGACAAAGACCCCTTCTGGCTCTGAAGAAATTCGTGGGGAAACCGTTGATGATGATAGCCTAATTGTTATTGATGATGCAGGCCATAGTCCACTCCACTCCCTTTGTTTTTATACCAATTTTATGTAAGACAAGTTTGAGATATCCCCAGTCCAGGCAGTCATATGCTTTTTGCAAATCCACCTTGATAATGGCAGCATTTAGCTTTTTGGTATGAATCGAGTGTATGCACCCCTGGGTGATGGCAATGGCATCATGGATTTCCGAGTTCTGAAGAAACAAGAATTGCTCAAGGGTAATATAGCAGGACATGGTAGTCTTCATTCGAGTCATAATCATTTTGGATGTTACCTTGTAAATAATCATTTTGGATATTACCTTGTAAATAATATTATAGAGAGATATGGGCCGAAAATCAGAGAAAGTATTTGTAGGGGACTTCTTTGGCATGAGAGAGATATAAGTGGAATTCATGTGCGGGTGTATATATCCTCTTGTTTGTGACTCCTCGACCATGTCAAATAGGTTATGTTTGAAAAGTTAAAAAAAATGGGATAAAAACTCCATCGCCCACCCATCTGGCCCCTGGCTTTTGTCGGCCTTAAATGATTTTAACATTGCCAGAAGCTCATCCTTGTTGATAGCTTTGAAAAGTTTAGTGTTTGCATCAACATCAAACATGTTAAGATATAATTTGATCAGCGTATATCTCATTTCCCTGACTGTAGGCACCCCAGAAATGTGATATAGTAGCATTGCAAATCTCAGATTATGAATGACATAAATTCCCATGAACATCTTGTATCTTCTAGATGCATTTGTGATTAGCAAATCTGTGGAATAATTTCATGTTACGGTCCCCTTCCCAAATCAAAATGGCACTGCTCTTGAGGGACTAGGTAGATTGAACAATAGATAGAATGTATTTCCTTTTTTGTTGCAGTTCTTTGATACGACAACAAGTGGCTTCTGGTAGATTGTGAGAAGCTAATTGGGACACAATGGTGTCCAATTCTCCATTGATGTCATGTAGTTCCTTGTCAAAGCATTTTTTTTTCTTTTTCCACCATGCTATTACTTCCCCACGAAGTATACCAAGCTTCTCCAGCAAAATATCCATATGTGAAAGTCGTCGATCCACGTTATGAGCCTAGACAGAACGCACAAGGTCATTAAATTTTGGGTCCTCCAACCATACATGATTGAATCTAAAAGGGATACCCTTTTTGTACTCCCCCTGGTGCCATTTTAACAAAATGGGTTGATGATCTAAGATGTGGAAATTGATCACCACTGGATTCACATTTCCGAGACGGTCCACAACCTGTTCATGCAAAATAAAGTGATCCAATTGCTTCACAATATATGTCGGCCCCACCCACCCATTATCATAAGTAGGAACCACTATTGGTGGACACATATCCATAGAATTTGAGTCCATGATAATATCCTTGATCACATCCTCCATCAAGTCGATTTTCCTGGAGATCCCCCAAACGTCATCCATACCAATTGTGTAGTTCATGTCCCTCGCCATAATGAGTGAAACCATCTCAAAGATACGATATGAGATCAATTTATCCCAAAAAGTAGGTTTAATTGTATGGAGTATAGATGTTTAGGATATGAATGCGTCTAGAGAGGCCTCTTGTATAACCATCAAGAAGGATACCAACAATACAAGATAAGGCCCTGACCCCTCGAGAGTCCCATATTGCAACCAGACCACCAGATAAACCAATGGCATCTGTGGCAGCCATGTGCCATGTTGGAAAAATCTTCCTGAAGTATTTTACTACAGTGGGGACCGAGTGCATGGTCTCCTACAAGAGAATGATATATGGATTGAAAGAGGTAAAGAGCTATTTGAGGGTCGAATTTCAAGTTGGCCCCGAGTCCCCAAAAATATAGGGATAGGATAAATGTCATAAGAAACCTTGAGCAGGAATTTGTGCTCCAACGGCCTGAGATGAATTAGCAACAGTGTTAAGAATCTCAACAAGAGTTTGTTCATTTGGTGAGGTGAAAGGGTTTGATTGAACACGTCCACGAAAGTGTCAACTGTCTCAATTATGATTTTGCCCAACAGTGATATTCCCCACAGAGGTAGGGCTAATATGTCAGTATGAGGACCCACAAGGTTTATGAATGGTAAGAGTTTGGAGGTCGAGGGTCTTCCGATGGAGAAGAAAATCGAAGTTGCTACCCACATAATTTGTAAGTGAAGCAAGTGATGAATTTGGAGGAGTAAGGCTTTTCTGACATCTCAGGGAGGGCCATGTGTGGTGTGAAAGAGTTGGAGCTGGAGCATAAATGATGTGAGAGGATGAAGGCACATCATATGACGTGGGTAGGATAGGAAATTTTTTCGAAGATACGAGTTCTCAAGTGGATATGAGGTAATAGTTGAGGAGATAGAATTCTCCTTCGAATGTACAGGCCTGTTTGATGACAATGGAGATGAGGGAACAATAATAGGGGAGGATCTGTTATGTACAGACTGAAATGCAGAGGGATAGAAAGTAAAAGGTTTATGTGAAATACCTGGAGAATTCCATGCGTCCCTTCCATGATGTGTCATACCACCCCTGGACCACTACACATGATCCCTAACAAAGGATGGCCCAGATGAACCAAAACAATTCCACATATGAGTCGAGTGCCAACCAGCCCAATGACGATTACATTGAGCGAGAAGATGACTAGTGCGCTGACAAAAAGAGCACCTAAAAGGCATCCCCCAAAATTCTAGATGCTGGACAAGATACGAATCCCCTCAATGAAGAGTAATGTGATCAGGAAAACCACCTTTGTATTCTTTATCTATCAAGATCTAAGCAACCTCCTTACCTTGTGCCCCTAGGCACCTAGGATCCAGGTAGACAAATTTGTCGATCGCATTGCCAATATCGATGAAATCCTTCTTAGTCTAGAGCTTAGTAGGCAATCATGATAATTTAACCCATATAAGTTTATTCTAAGGTGTATCCTTCAGTCGGTTGAACCCAATATATGAGGCATGGAGCACGAGAAAACTTTTGTCCTTAATCCATGGGATGGCCATTATTTTTATAAGATCCTCCTGAATGAGGAAATCAAAAATGTACCACTGCTGAAGTAGTAGAACCACCATTGGAATATAACCAAGTAAGGTCTTCCATTTTGAATCCACCCAGGAACACATCTCTGATCACTATAATATGCAAAATGCCTCTACATAGTACTTTTAAAAAGTTTGGCTTTAATTTCTGATAGATGATTTTGATTTGAGTGTGTGATCCTCTCAAAATACGAGACATGAATTTGAGAGGGTGATCCTCCCATTCATCTTGGTAAACATAATCTCAAGCTTCAGAGGATTAAAGAAGCCCAAGCTCTGCAGGATTCAAGATATCGAGCGACGTTGCCTAGGTAGTTCAACGTCGACTTGTCCCCGTATCGATGCCGACCATCTTCATGCGCATATAAGCAAATTGGGCGATGAAAACAGAGCTATGGCATCCCTCAGTGAGACTGTCTGTGAATGGGGAAGGAATGGCCAAGGTGCGCAAGAAATGGTCCAGAGTCTCTAGAGAGTGTGGACAACGTCGTTGAACACTGACACTATGAATTTCAGGGCCATAGTGTAGCACTTCACGGGTTTTCCCACAACCCCCTTTGGGATTTCATCCATGAACCATGCTTTCTCTGCAAATGTAGGCCAACAGGAGTTGTAACTGATTGGCAAGCCCTTGTTTTATAAGGCAGTCCTTGACCATAATTTGAATTGTGTTTCCCACCTTAGTTATGTCCCTAATAGCTATGGTCCTCGACAATATAACAATATTGTGTTTTTCTAGGATAGTATAACTAGCAATTGTCCCAAAAGGTACAAGAGACTTATAAGATTACTAAATTATAAGAAATTAATTTCATTTTAAAAAATAACCCCCATATTAAATTTATTATTTTAGTGTTGTTTTTTGTTTAGTAATTATATGCATGGTGGATTATGAAACCAAAAAAGCATACATGACACATAGCTAAAAAGATAATTTGAAATTTCCAAACTCTACATTTTATTTAGAAAAAAAGAAAAAATGTTTCAAATGGATTTATCATGGACTCTAGTTAAACATAATGGTAATGCCTGCAAAGTAGATAGAGCTAAATATAAATATTTTTTATATCTAGAATCAAGATTTATGTAACATAAAATTTGACAATGCAATGATAGCCTTAAGAGTAATGACAAAATGGCATGAAGGTTCAACAATGTTGTTTCATGAGAAATCTAAGTCAAAATTCAAACAACAAGATGACAAAGGGCCAAAAATTTTGTTTCGTATTTAATTAAACAAATAAAAGGCCATGGTGTGAACATGATGCCAGCCAATGAATTTGGTAGATTGTTTTTTGGATGGTCATGCTTTAATCATGATTACCAGTTACCCTTCTTTTATTTGGAAAAATATATAAACTTGTTAAGTAATGTGCCATTTTAAATTCAAAGATGGACTATGTGACAATTAAAGATGTACTTTTCTTACCAGGTGGAAGCATGGATAATTAAATTCACTAAACAATTCTTAAAATGAGCAAAGTATTAAATGTTACTGATATGAAGCATTATGTCTTTTATTAACATTTTGTTGTTAATGTTTTTTCATAATTTTATTAACATTTTGTTGTTAATATTCTTTCATACTTTTATTAACATTCAATTGTTTATATCCTTCCATACATCTAGAAAGTATCACGTCCTTTATAAATATATTTTTTGTTAATATCCTTTCATACATTTAAATGTACTAAAGTTTTTTTTTGAATATATTTTTTTAAAATGATGAATTTTATTATAATATGGTTGTTAACTTTCATTTCAATATTTCAATTATTATTTTAATTGTTTATTACCAAGCTAACACAAATACATTAAACAACCTAAATCCAATACACTAATTATGATTTCAAACCAAAATACATTTTTACCAATCTAACAATCTTATAGACATATTTTTACATCTTGTAGGGCAATTGCTAATATATACTTAAACCAAAATCTTAATTTGAACACATATCAATGTTTAACGAAAAAATGTTAAGCCAAAAAATATATTGGTTAAATATAGTTAATGGGACAAAGAGAACATGTTTGCACCTTGTAGGACAATTGTTAATATATAATTAAACTAAAATCTTTATTTCAAGACATCTTAATGTTTAACGAAAAAAATTTTAACCCAAAAAATATATTGGTTAAATATAGTTAGTGGGACAAAGAGAACACCATTGAATCCTTAGGTTAGAAGCTGTAGAAGAATGGAGTTGGGGACATATAGAATATATCTATGCCATACCTTTTTAGGGTGTTCTTTAATGAATTGTATAAGCGTAAAAGTAAATAAAGTGCCAAACATTTGTAGAGTACAAAAAGAGTGTGACATTGACATCATTACTCATTATGTTTATAGGAGGAAACATTCGCTTGTGGCTATTCCCATTGGCATGAAGGTCATAGTATACTAAATATTATACTTTATGGGTCACATCTCTTAGCCAATGTGGGATTATTTTTAGTATACAGAGATATTTATATCATATAAAAAATTCAAAAATGCAAAGAGAGAGAGGCAAAGGGGGAAAATATTGACACCACAAACAATTAACCATTATGTTATTAGGAAATGCCCCTTGTACCTTCAATAGAAAAATGATCATAGTTTATCAAATCTTATATGTTAGTGTGAACTATATTTATCTATCAATACAAAATTAGTTTTTTGTATTGAAAAATATTTATATTGTAAAAACAAGTTCAAAATACACATATTTTATGTGTATATAACTTAATACTATTTTTTTAAATACATATTAAAACAATAATATGACATAATGCTAATAATGATTTTTTAATGTTTTATTAAAAAAATTAAATAAGAAAAATTACTTTAAAAAAAACTTCGTACCATAAATAAAAAAAATAGAGAAGAGAAAGAGAAAAAATAGAGAAGAGAAAAGAGGAATTTTTTTAGGATAATAGAGGAGAAGGAGATTTTGTATAACATAAAATGAAATATGT
>APFE030559638.1:0-43804 GCA_000404065.3 Pinus taeda
TTGCTTCCTGGAAAAATGATTGGTTGCTTGATTCAGGAGCAACCTGTCACATGATTCATAGAAAAGATTTTTTTGAAGATTTCACTGACAATGTTGATGGAGCAGTATACTTTGCAGATCAGTGAAAAATCAAGCCATCAGGGCTTGGCACAATCAGGCTTAAACTGCCTGGTCTTCCAGACTTTCTTCTGGATCATGTTCTATATCTCCCACAGCTCAAGAGAAACTTGCTGTCCTTGGTCCAAATCCGTCAGCAAGGTAACTCCATTCATATGTTTGATGGCAAGGTTGAGGTAAGAAAAGCATCTGCTCACTCACTTGTCATGAGGGGAATAGAAGAAGAAAGGCTTCTCAAACTGCAAGGAACATTTGCTCATGCACAACATTTCTCATACAATTTTCATCATGAAGAAGGTACACTTCCATCAAGTTTATTATGGCATGCTAGATTTGGACATTTAAACTATGACAGTCTCCGTTTATTGAAGAAAAATGGTGTTGCTGGTTTGCCTACAATTCCTAGAAACTTAAGCAATGTGATGCTTGCATTCTAGGAAAGCATAGCAAACAGTCATTTCATGACTCACATTCAAGAGCACATAGGAAGCTTGAACTTATTCATTCAGATTATGTGGTCCAATGCCTGTTCCTTCTGCAAATGGAAATAAATATATCATGACATTTATTGATGACTACACCAGAATGTGTTGGGTTTATTTATTGAAGAACAAATCTGATGCTTTCCTAACATTCAAGAATTTTCATAAATGGATTGAAAATGATGCACAATCTCATATTGGGTCTATTCGCACTGATAATGGAAAAGAATATACATCAAATGAATTTGAACAATATCTTCAACATGGGATCAAACATCAAACAACTGTGCCTTATAATCCCCAACAGAATGGTGTAGCTGAAAGAATGAAAAGAACAATCTTGAATATGGTACAATCCATACTTTTCTTCAAAAATGTAAAGATAATGTTTTGGGTTGATGCTGTTCTATGTGCTGCACATATAAAGAATAGATGTCCATCTAATGCTATAAGAAACAAGACACCTTATGAATTATGGTATGGACATGTTCCTTTGGTAAAACATCTTAGGATCTTTGGTTCCACCTGTTATGCCTTGATATCAAAGGTACATAGAAACAAACTTGGTGCTAGAAGTCGTAAGTGTATCTTCCTGGGGTATTCAAACACCTCCAAAGCATACCGCCTCTATGATGAAGTAAATAAGAGCTTTGTTGTATCTCGAGATGTAATTTTCCTTGAATCATCCAAAACTGACAATGTTGTTGAGTGGCAACTTGATCGCTTGGATAGATTCACAAAAGAAAAATCATTTCAGGAATTCGATAATCAGATTCCACATCTTGAAGGGGGGGTTCTTTTACTAGATCAACATGTGGAATCTTCTTCTGAAGAACACTCTCCTCTGCATGAAACTCCAACAATGGATGATGATTTAAGTGATGTGATTGATAGAACTGGGAGACTCAATCTTGATTCAGTCCCAACCCAATCAATGGAGTAGCCTCGACAATCTAAAAAAAAAAAGGTCCCCCAAAGTGGGTGACAAAGACACTTGAAAGTGTTCATCCTGATGAAGTTGGAAAGACAGGAACCAGAAATTCAAACCGGTAAAATGGAAGTGATGTAGATGACTCTAATTCAGCTGTCGATATGGATGTTTCTTATGATTGTTAATTGAACTTGTCTACAGATTTTGAACCAACTTCCTTCAAAGAAGTTGCTTCTCATGATGAATGGAAAGAAGCGATGCAAAAGGAGTATGATGCCCTCATAAAGAACAAGACTTGGAAGCTGGTTGATCCTCCATTAGGAACCAAACCAATTGGCTACAAGTGGGTCTACAAGAATAAGTATAAAGTTGATGGCTCACTTGACAAGCACAAAGCTAGGCTTGTGGCAAAAGGTTTTGCACAGAAGGAAGGGGTCGATTATGAGCAGACTTTTGCCCCCACAACAAAATGGGCTACCATCCGGACACTCTTTATCAAATGGATGTAAAAACTGCTTTCTTGAGTGAAGATCTAAAAGAGGATGTTTTTATGTCCCATCCTAAAGGATTTGCTATGAAAGGACATGAACATAAATTATGCAAACTTGTGAAGTCCTTGTATGGCCTCAAACAAGCACCGCGAGCCTGGTATGAAAAACTAATTCAGCATCTTCTGAAACTCAATTTCAAATATTTTGATCTTGATGATGCAACTTTATTTGTCAAGAAAGTTGGCAAAACAGTTGTATATCTTGTGGTATATGTAGATGATATTTTGATGATAGGGAACAACAAAAGCTACATTTCATCCACAAAGAAGGAATTGGGGAAAAGTTTTGAAATGAATGACTTGGGCTATGTTCATTACTATCTTGGCATTGAGGTAACCCAACATCCAAAGTCCATATTTCTTTCTAAAAAGAAATACATTGGAGATATGTTGAATAGGTTTGGAATGACAAAGTGCAATCCTCTTACTACTCCAATGGAACAAAACTTAAAGCTCACATCTATTGAAGGAAAGGAATTTGAGGATGCAACAAAGTATAAATAGCTTGTAGGAAGTCTCAACTACCTAACTACTACCAGACCAGACATTTCATTTGCTGTTGGAATCTTCTCCAGGTTTATGCAAAAGCCTTGTGAGGGACATTGGTCTGCTGTAAAAATAGTTCTAAGATACTTGAAGGGAACTCAAGATATTGGAATCAAGTATACACAGGTGGACGACTTTAGCTTGATTGGATACTCTGATTCACACTTCGATGGAGAAAAAGAAACTGGGGTGTCTACTTCAGGATATGTTATGAGTCTTTGATCAGGAGCTGTCTCCTAGAGATCACACAAACAATCTGTTCCTGCAGATTCCATAACGAAAGCAGAGTACGTGGCAGTAGCTGAAGCAACAAAAGAAATTGTGTGGCTCAAGAAAATTCTTGAAGATTTGTAGGTAAAACAAGTACAATAAACTCCACTCATGATTGACAATACCTCTACAATAAAGTTGGCTAAGAACGCAAAGTTCCACGATTGAACGAAGCACATCAATACTAAATATCATTTGATTTGACATCATGTTGAGGCCAAAACAATCCATCTCCATCATTGTTCCACAAATGAGAAAGTTGCAAACATCCTCACCAAAGCGTTTGGAAGAGAAATGCTTGAACGATTCAGAATGATGCTTGGACTCACCAACATCCCTTTAGATTAAGGGGGGGAATGTTGACACCTAATCCTCATGATTGGGTGAATTTATGTAAATAATTAAATTAGAAATGTGAAGTCATCGGGAGATGAACTAAATAGTCTCTCCTTGTTGTATATAACAAATACCTACCTGATGGAATAATACATGAATCAGTTTTTGCTTAATGGAGTTATTGCCTGGCCTGACAGTTAGATATCACAAATAAAGGAAATATTTAACAAGCAATTCAAATATGGATTTGAGAAAAAAGCATGAGGAAAAACAAAGTGTTCAAGCAATGCCACTTTATCCATTAAAGAGACAAGTGAATAGGAGCATAATAAATATTTGAAAGAAAAAACACAGTGTGATAGAAGAATCGATATGATGAACTTAAGTCATGAAGTACGTCAAGAAAATCAACGCACCTTATTCTCCTAGTTGTAGTCAAGATTCACAAACACAACATCGATGTTTTCCTCCTCTATGAAAACTCTATCTTTCTGCTGCCTACTCTCAGGTGATTCTTTTGTCTCCTTCTGATTCTGAGAACTCGCCATCTCAGTCTTGATCTAAAAAGATTTTAGATTCTACTCCTTCTCTTTGACAAACTCTAAAGTTTGTCCATTCTCCTGTGATGTACCTGCAATCATCCATAAATTATTAATTTTAAAATCATAAGACCTAGCAGTCTTACTTGACTCTTCAATCATCACATTTCCTTGCTACTCTGAGTCTTCTACGTGATTTAGCTCCTCATGCTCAGCTTCACCTCCTTCCTTCACAAGGAATGGTTCTTGTCTTGTAAGAGCTCCAATTATTAATTTGTCAATCAGTTCTTTATGTTGTAACAACTCAATACTTTCCTCATTTTAGAGGTCTTCTTCGTCATACACTACTACTCTAGAGTACCTTTTATCCCCTAAAACACACTGCTCCTCATAATTTAGCTTAAGAGCTCTATTCATCGTCACTTCAAGGTATTAATATTTTATAAGATACTCCTCCATGCTTTTGACAGCTTCACAAGATTGTCTATCCTCTCCTATGCATCCTGTAAGCACACCAAAACTATTAGGTTAAAAAACACAAGGCTTGATGGCCTTCTACATCAGCTCTTCATCTTCAGTCAACATCTCTTAATACTATTTTAAACTCTCCCAATAATCCATGAGACCTTCACTTGATCTCCATTCTTTATCTTCAGTGCAGTCTTCACTTTCTCCCAGAATTTCTCCCTGTTATGGTTCACAAGTGTACTCTTCCATTTCCAACTCATCTTCCTTGAGTTTTTCCCTCAGCCACTTTACTTTCTTTTGTTGTAGCCTTCTCTACATCTCATGCCATTCCACTGGCTTCTTCCTTAATACCCAACCTTGTCTCTGGCTTTCCTCAAGTATTCTCCTTAATTCATCGAGTTGTTCTTTTAACTCAACAATCTCTTTGTTAATTTCCTCTTCACTCATCATTTTGCCATTTTCCTTGGCATCATCTTTCTTCATCTTTCTTCTATTGTGGCTTCTCCCTGAACCTTTGCTATGACTATCAATAATCATCTTATTCTTCTCTTTCTTTATGAGCTCCTCACTCATTTGAAATAAGCCTCTACAACGGCTAGTCCTCCTTGCTGCATTCTTACCTCACTAAGCTCTCCTCACTCATTCTTTTGGTAAGCATAGGTCTTCTATTTGGAACCTCCTCTCGAGCAACACCTTTGCTCCTTCTAGGCTTCTGCAATCTCTCACTCTCTCTTGAGAACACTTTAGCTGTCCTCTCTATCCAATCTCTTATTTGACTCTTCAGGTTCACTACCACTTCTCCTTTACAGTATTTTCCTTACTCTTCTCTCCAGAACACATCTTGTTCTCCTTTCACAAGTTCTCTTGCTCTCCTTTGCTGAGATGCTTCATCTACAACCACAATCTTCAATTTCAATTTGAAACAAAACACACTATCTTACCTCCAAGATCTATGTGTCATCTTATTCTCCCATTCTTCTGCAATTTGAACGGATTGTCCTCTATTTGGTCTCCAAGTCCCTCTTTCCTTCAGAACTTGTACTAAGCAATCTTGCTCTCACTTTTCTTTAAGGAATCCTCTATTCTTGTCTACTCTAATCCTCTACTGGAACTAATGAAATCTACCAAGAACTCCAAAAGTTCCCCTACAATCTTCTATTGTAGCCTCTATCATTCATCAATTAACTTATGCACATTACCTTCTTCTGTGTGCAAAATCCTTTTCATAGGAAATCTTTCCCCACTCTGATTACAATTCTGCTCTAATACCACTAATGATGGCAGGATTACCAGCTTACACTCACAGTATGCATAAAAATGCACGAGCACATTTGTCCTAGGAATTTAACTCTGACAGGAGTCAAATCATCAACCATAAATGGTTAAGGCCCTCTTTTAGTCTCATGCAGAATGATTCATTGACTTAACAAAGTCTAAACATTAACCCACCTTTTCATTTCTATTTGAAATTAATCACCCTGCTTTAACCCTCATTAACCTTTATTTCTAACTTTCATTCAAATCCTTCTTATCGGGAATTTAAAACCCCTTCATAACCTTCTTACTCACACATATATAACCCTTCCCTCTTTAAACCCTCGTTACATATATTTAATGCATAAACCTTCTATCGTTGGACTTATATTTAAATTTTCATATACCTCGCCCTAATCCTTTATAAACTCATTACAAAGAAAATATATACAAAATCGTACCTTTTCCAGCTTGGTATGGCCTTGGAACATTTATCAAGTTGTACCTTTATCGCAATCGGCTATTGACTCCTCTGCGGGCCATTAACACATACATGCCTCCTTCACATCTAATATGCGATTGAACTATCTGACCTCAAAATTTATAAACCCATGCTCATAACTTCATCGGGTCCACACTCATCGGTCTTCGCATTATCGCATGTCACTTCCATAACCCGATCCCCGATCAAATGACTTGCATATTAATCTTCCGATGTTGATCTACACATTGTAGATTCGATGGTTCACCTTGATTTTGGATAGACCACGAGCACAAGGATTAGCCACCCGATAAACCAGTTTTTCCCTTCCTCCCTTGTGCTACGTGTCCTCCATTGAATGGGATCGGATTCTCAACCCTCAATACCACTTACCATTTCTTCGTTGCCCGAAATATCACTTAATGCTTATGAAACCCCCTTTTCACTGTGTTGTCTCTTGGACTCTTTCACCAAGTTATGATCGTTGATCTATACGATCAATGGCTATCATCCTTTGTCGTCCATGCTATTGATCTATAAGATTCAACGGTAATTAAAATTCGATGACTTGATTCCTCCTTCACCCTTCCCTTCATGACTTTCATTGTTTCTTCATTATTTCTCTATGGTTTTGGGTTATTTCTTCAGGGTTTTGACTTTTGTTCTTTCGCTACTCAATTCACTCCTAGGCTTGAGTCCTCTGTGAATTCTTCACATCGCAACTTCTACAGAGCTTACTTTGTTCCTTCAACTAGATTTGATAGTTCGTTATGATTCCTCTAAGTCCTTCTCTCCTCTGCGTGTTCTTCTGAACTCTGCCTGTAACCACTGTCACAGAACTTACGACTTCAGATATCATTCATTCATTAAACACTCATTTTACATACTAACACAATTATGAAATCATCCATTATATATATAAATATGAAAAAATGATACATATCAAGACTATTTGTCTCTCACAGGCCCGATCTTCAGTATGAGTGGCCTCCTTTTGCACTTTGCCCATAAGCTTACATTTATACCTGAAAGGTTCATTGAACTAATCCTGGTTCCATTCCTAAATCTATTGAACCGACACCTAAATCCTCTATCTTCTACATCCACTTCTAATCTCCATTTAATTCCTAAAGCTCTCCTTAGTTCCTCCAATCATGGAACTACTTAAAGAGTCCTAATTGACTTTAGACTCTTTTGTCATTATTGCCCACTCATGTTCTCATTTATTTGAGAGAATTTACAAACATCTCACACCATCTAATTAAATCACTTAAAAACCTAAATATTTCATTAACTTAAGAATTACGAAACTAATTTCCATAAAACACGTTACCCCCTATGTCTACTGAATTAGAATGATTTTCTCTTGGGTTGAATGCTCCTGCATCACCCATCAACCTAGTTGAATTACAATTTCCAAAATTAAGGTTTCCACACATCAGGCTCCTCTCGACATTGTCCTTCCACGTGTGAGCTCATCTTCAAGGTCCTCTAATTCAAGCGATGTATCTCTGAGAAAATATTTCCATCACCTTTCAGCTAATGTGCATCAACCTCTATACCCTAATATGTTTGCTATAGGGAGTGCCCTGGCCATTGTCTCAAATATTTTTTATTCTTTACCAGATAGTACAGTCTATCGATATATGCAATAGAATGATCTCTTACAATCTCCAATGTGGAAGGAGCCCATATCTTGACCTCCCCTTTGCTTGAGAATCTTTTGGTTGATTCAGCTCGTTTTTGGTAATCTAAAGAACCCAATCTGTTGAGCTGCCAACCTATAATTATTTAGACATTAGATCGAATACACAATATTTTCACTGAAATTTGTCTGTTCAAAACCAATGATAACCACATACATCCACCTAAAAATCTTGTGAAGCTACCAATATTTTATGGCATGTCATTTGAAGGTTCAGAATTTTGTCTGGACGATGAGGTGCTTTAACTTCAGCTGATGGTTATGTAAGGTCCTTGTGCCCTGGATAAAGCCTATGAACAATGTCAAGCTATGGTTTTTGAAAATAGGATTACTACATTTGAATCCTCGAGGATCTACGTTGCACCTGGAATAAGCCCCTCTTTTCATAGTTATCAAGTTGATCATCCTCTATAGTAGGATAGGGTTTCTAATCGAATTAATCTAGTGGATTCCTTTACTAGCTGGTTTTCTAATAGAGTTTTCTTTACAATTTAAATCCGTTATGTTTTGTTTTCCTTACTGTAGGTGGTTTAGTTTCTTGCTTTTTAATTTTCCATTTCCTTGCATCCACACTCTTGCATTGCTCATTGTTGTATAGCATAGATAACAACTTTGCATAGTTATTTTATCTATAATTGGTTGGTCTCTTTTGCACATAGCATTATATTGCATCATAAGCCCTAGCTGTCACATTTCATCATACATCTCTCTTCTAGATTGGCACACAATCACCTTTGACTTAACCTAGAATTTCCTTTATATTTCATATTGCTGCATGAGCCCTCGTGAACTAAGGGCTTTCAAACCTTGGGTATTATCAATAGATTTGTAACTCCTCTCTATACTTTCTCAAACCTTTAAGTGATTTGTTCGACCTCTTCGCACATGTTGATACCCCAGGAGAGTTCCCTTGCAACCTAACCTTATTACTAAAAACCTAGCCCTAAATATTATGTGAAGTTGTCATGGTTACACCAATGGGTAGCTTCTCTTATAACCAATCATCAAAGTTGCCTCTAGGATATCTCTCATATGAGTCTAATTTGTTAAGTAGGAAAATAAAAACAAATTGCTCATGGGGAACCCTAATTCATTTGAATGACCTATACCCATAACCTACAATTTGTGCTCAACATGGTCTTGTTTGATGGTTGGTGTTCTTTGTTCACTCGTTAACTAGAAATGAGATGTGGAATATGGGCATGAGGGCAAACCTAAATCAGGATATCTCTTAGTTTCTATCAAACGAGAAACAACCTCCCATGCTTGTAAAACAAGTTAGGATCCCTCATCCACCCTCGCACAACAAATGCCCCGTAATAGGTGAAAATACACACATAAACGTATATGAAATTAAATAGAGGGTAAAGGATTGAGAAAAGCTTCCTATGCAGAGAGGTAATGTAACAACTCTACCGAGGTACTGACCAAGCTCGCTGATAGTGGAGCAACGTTTGTGATTTCTTGGAGTAACTCCACTGGGGTACTATCCAGGCCCATTGCCAGTGAAGCAACACCAGAAACTTACATTTAAAAACCTGAATATAATAATCCCTCTACCTCATTCTTTGCATCATCATTGACTACTAGTAAGTGTGAACTTCTAATTTCATGTTTTTTGAGTAGCAAGGCCTAGATGAGACACAAAGGGAAGGCATATCAACATAGGTCAAGGAAAACCAAGAGGCACCCATAGTAATTGTTCAATATTCCCTTGCATATGTATCAAGACTCGACCTATTACAAGGATGTGGGTAGAGATGCTGGATTTTACTAGTGGTTCACCAATTGTTATAGCCACTACAAAAACAACCAATTTTTTTTGGCCATATCCAATATTTTTGGATCCTTCCCCCCGTGCTTCCTTTCAAGGCTAAACGCATATGCTCATAAATTGAATTAGTCGAATTATTCCAGGATCTAACAACCATCAAACCCAATGTCCTCTTGTTGCGTACACCAGTTATTATCCATCTTAGTTCTTGGAATGTATTAGGGTTTCAATGTGATTACCATAAAATTCTCCCCTAAGCTTCACACTCCTCATCTTATGAAAATGGTGGAAACACTCCTTATCACCGACCATACCTTTCCTCCACACCCGTTCCTTAACTTGCAGTCTCATTTCTGAATTCATGTTAGGCACCAGATGATATATCAATGTCACTTTCAATTAATACACCCACTAGAATGATCAGATGATGAAATCCAGGCATGTCTTGCCCAAGTCACATAATTCATGACACCTTAATTTTAGTTGTTACATATGCACTCCTTCAATGGGTGATTTTATTATTGTTTATTTTCCATACATGAAGACTATTTTATTACTATTTATCTTCCATCCTCTCATTCATGTGGGTTAACTTAAAGAAATGTTTTATCTCATTTTCATGAAGGAACTACATGAAAGGTGGATTGGTACACATCAACCGGTGCAACATTTATATTAAATAATGCTTGAAGTGACACAACTCAAATCTCGTGTTAATGAAAGATTATTTCCTCCAAGGGTTTTATGACATTTCTTCTAAAGCAAGGTATCATTTTAAGGAAAACACAATACTATGGATGAGTCAAAGTTTCACAGATTCGATATGATGGTAATTGGAATCAAAGAAATAAGGCATTTTCCAAGGTATGTACTTAAGTGTGTGTCAAAAGGGCATAAGTAGAATTTTGGTTTGTGTGACATGTTATTGCATAACCTAAAATATAAAGGCTATGGAAGTCACATACACCATGGATCTAAATGTTGGTTGATACTTCAAGCGTGATTGTGAATTAGTGGAAATTAAATGGAGTTGGCATGGATACCCACCCACCATTGTAGCATCAGCATCGAAAAATTCCTTGAAATCAAACAACTTTAATGTGATGACATTATTTCCCAAGGCCTGGTATCACTTTCTGATCTGAAAGACAAATGAAATTTGTGAAGGGCCTTTCAATAATAAATATCCATGATTGGGGATCACAATAAATGTTAATGTCATATTATTCTTCTAAATTTGTAGTCAATTCGACGACTTTGAGAATAGAGCACTATATGTGATGATTAAGCACCTATATAAAGGAAATCACATTCAGCTAACAACCAAACAAGGCATTGATCGGGTATGTTGAGGTTATATTCCAAAGTGTGATGAGGGTATATAAGTTGGGCGTTAATGCATTTTCTGGTGCTAATACATGTATGCAGTGCATGGAGAATTCAGCATGACTCTTGCACTGGCCAAGACATGTACATGGAAGGGAACTTCATGAGTAGAGATAGCACATCATGGTTGGGAGATATGTTCATAATGGACGCCGTTCAAAATGAAAAATATGGGCATCGAGAGACCAAAACAATCTTGTGACAATAATATAACTAATGCATGCTACAACAAATCATGGTGCGAGTGGCACACAAAATACCTTGAACTCAGATTTTGAGGTTTGGATGCATTGGTTTAAGGTTTCATTTGGGGAGTGTTTCACTGCATGGAAACTATGCGACCTCTTCCAAGGTTGCTAGGTCATAGAATGGCCTCGTGGAGAAATTCTATAGTTATGAAACCAGTCTTTTTCCGTGACCATGCGACTCCTCCCCTCCCCATAAATCACTGGTGCCTTTTTTTGCCACTGTCCTCAAGTCACGACTTGCAACCTCCCATCATGTTACTCAAAGGTAGATTCGTACCTCATCACCTTAGGCAGGACACCGAGGGGTATGACTAACTACGCTTTGTGAACATGTGACCCTAGGCAAGTCATATCTTCGCAAAAGTCACACTTCGTAAGAAGCATTTATGAGCAGCCTATCTGGAATGCAAGATTACGACCTCCAACAACTCAAGCTTCTACCCGGTCGCATTATCGCAAGGACCTACTTATTCATAAGGACCACTAGAATGATCTCTGTGAGAGGGAATGAAGGAAGAGTCATCACAGTGTTGCAATAAGTTATGTTGACTCCATGAACAATCTGATGTGGGCGGAGAGGGATAATTCAATGCACAAGGGGGATTGTTAAATCATAGTGGGAAGGTGAAGAAATGCATATGAGAGGCATCACATTTCTTTAATGCATCAGGAACAAAATTTCGTTCTTGTTCCCTTCCTTAAAATAAAAATGCTATGCGCACATTTGTAGGACGCATGATATCAGCACACGTAAAATGATGATAAGCTATCGAGACCTAATGGCCAGCCTACTGTATGCATGCATTAAAACTAATAAGCATGTTCTACGATTGTACATGCATCCACAAACTCGTATTATTGTAAAAAGTCATAAGGCTCAGCTGATCAACACTATAGGTCGCAGAGTCGCATCTCATTACCTAAGGCAAGATACCGAGGGGTGCGACTAGCTATTCTTCACGACCATTATGACCTCGGTGAGTCTAACATTTACTTAAGTGGTTGAGCCACATTCCAACACGTAGCCAGGAGATGTGACTTTCCCCCAATTCCATTATGCAACATCTCCCAAGTTACTTTGTTGCAAAATCATGCCC
Source organism: Pinus taeda (assembly GCA_000404065.3). Classification (NCBI taxonomy): domain Eukaryota; kingdom Viridiplantae; phylum Streptophyta; class Pinopsida; order Pinales; family Pinaceae; genus Pinus; species Pinus taeda. The sequence goes on from APFE030559638.1 coordinate 12,185, forward strand.
AAGGGAGCCAACAATGGGTACGACTTGCCCACTTCAGCAACTATGCAATGTCTCTTCAAGAAGGAATCGAAGAATCAACCCACTAAGAAATCTACCAATCCCGTATTTATATTTATATCAAAGAGTGAAGGATACAAATTCGAGGAATTGGAGATGGTTCATGACTTCAATTAAAGGAAAAGCTTTCACCCACACTAGAAACGTGGCATGAGAAGCATAATTGTGGCTGTTGATGATGGATGCAGGCTCAAGAAGCAAGCTCGCCAACCTTGGGTTCCTTAGATACTTTGTGCATCCATGAATACTTTTCAGGCAGTGCAAGGTTCGAATGTTTGTAAAATATTGTATTATTTGAAGACAATGGCCAAGGAATTTGACTGGACACTATTGCTAGTGCTTATAAATAGCGCAATGCAAAAATTGATCAACATGTGGGTGAGGATGAAAAGGGAGAATGAAAGGTAGTATCACAATAGTAATCTGACCCATTAGGGAGAGTGACCGTTTGTGGCACCTCAGTCCCACAACATGGAGCGGAGCAACACACAAATTTGCGACCGTGGTATTGTAGGAAATTTCAAGGCTAAGAATTCTTGTTCATTATTGATTGTGATATTTATTTCTTATATTTCATCAAAACACTTTTGTCTTGATTCTTAATTAATGATTGTGTACATGTGTAGGACTGAAGCTTCAAAGGTAGACCCCTACCATCTATACATACACTTAAGCTGAATTGGTTGCTAAAATGACCCAAGGGATCGATGTTGCAGGAATGCATGATCCTAGCCAACAACAGATGTTGTAGTCAATCTAGCCCCAAGGACAAAAGGAAGGTAGAAAGTTGTCGGTCTATGAGTAAGATTTAGGATGTATCATAAATCTTGCATAGCAAGCCAGGTGGTCCCTTGCGAATTCCAAGAACTTCTCACTAAACTCCAAGGCACATTACCAAATTAATGAATGCGAGTGAAGCATAGTGGCAAGAGAATAGGTCAATTCAAGGACCAAGCATCTACATCATCATGACATATGGAAAACAAGCATTCTAGGCTTTCCAATAACGCTCTACATCCTTTCCCTTCTCTCCTTCATCATAATGCAAATATCACCCATCATTATATCAACCACTATGTTAGGACTTATGTGTGCATGTAGCAATCATTTTGGCTCAAGAAAGAAGCCGGTAATTTCAAGAATCATGAGGGTAACTGAAAGGTCATGAGGGAAGGCCAAGGGTCACGGTAGGTGAACAGTTGCCTCATCTCTATAAATTTTCCCTCAGGCCTCATTACATTGGACTTTGGCACTTGAGTCGAAGCTAAGACTAGAGACAGCTAGTTTAAGCTTGAGAGCTAGAGCCACTAAGCACTTGGCATCTCGTAGAGTGGATTTGCAGTGGGGCTAGGGTTCTAGCATCAGGCAAAGGTATGAGCAGCCCATGTTCCATTATTGGGTTTTGACCGATTGCATGATATGTATTTGCAATTGCATCAATATTAATAAAATGTTCTTTATCTTTGGCACTGATTCCCGTAATTACTCATGGTGGTCGTATTATTTGTCTGGTACTTCACTATATTTGAATTTGCACTTTCATACACACAATATGTTGTGGACTAAGCTAAGACTAGAGATATCTGTTTTATGCTTGAGAGCTAGAGTCACTGAGCTCTTAGTAGCTAGTAGAGTGGATTTGCAGTGAGGCTAGGGTTTTGGCATCAGGGAACGATATGAGAAGCCCATGTTCCACTATTGGGTTTTTACCAATTGCATGATATGTATTTGAAGTTGGATCAATATTAATAAGAAATTCTTTATCTTTGCACTGATTCCCGTGCTTACTCATGGTGGTTGTATTAGCTATCTAGCACTTCACTACTTTGTATGTGTGCTTTCATACACGCAATATGTTATGGACTAATACATAGTGGTTTCATGTATGTTTCTCTTTTCAATTTGTGTTTGCTTGTTTCTTTCCATGTCAGTGACCTATTGTGAACTACTTTGCAATTGACTTCTGGCATGTTCTTGTTTATTGTATGATGGGGTTTTAGCTTATTAATCCCTCTAATAGTATATCTCTTCTTATTGTTGTTGAGACTTGTTTGTACCTCTTTTTGTAATTTGTCAATCTTGGGATGATTTTGTTTCATTGCTTGAGCATTTCATTCATGCCCCACTTTGACACCTTCTCATTTGATAACCAAGAGAAAAAACATTGATGGTGGTAGCTGGGCCCACATACCTGATGGGGCTCTTGTCCCAAAGAGTGTGAAGTATATTTGGGACTTCACACCTCGGAGACCGCTTAGTCATTGGCGGTACATTCTGATTCATCAACACAACCCTAACCTAGTAATGGGATAGAAGCATTAGGGTGGTTGGTATATGGGTGTCGTAGATTGAAAAGTGTCATTTATGATTACATAAAAAGAAAATAAGATAAAAAATTATATGTTTAGTTAAGATAAGAAAATATAGGTGTATGACATAATTGAACCAAAATGGTTAACAATAAATGTGATATTATACCGTGAAAGGTGCCTTGGTCATTCAAAATTGTGAACCTAATATTAAAAAAATAATAATGTAGTATTAGGAAAGGAAACTATATATAAATAAATATAATATCATTGCACACCTTCCTCCCTAAGTGCCTTCGAAACACTAGAAAATCCATACCCTTCCATGAAAAATAGATCTTATACCATGAAGAGGTGCAATGTTGAACGAGGATTCTATCACCCTAGAGAGTTCACAACATCTTGTCCCTCTAAATGCGAGCTAAAATAAGGTTAGATCTATTGAGATGGACTTAGTTTTTCAAATCCATGAAAAAGTTACAATAATATGAAATAAATTTGTTGGGAATGAGTTAGGTAATAACCAACCAAAGAAAAAATAGGGGTAACCAAGAATAACCCTAGGCCTGGGAAAAGTTGGAGCTAGCAAAATTTTAAAAAATCATTTGAATTATGGCCTAGAGTACTATGAAGAAAACCTCTCTTATGTAAACACATAGAATCCAACTGTCAATTTGAAATTTATTATCTAGGGAAGAAAACCCACTGATTTTCAACATTTTGATATGAGAGGTGGACAAAATCCATGCTATAAGTGGATGATATTAAAAAATATTCATGCAATATAAATTAAAAGAATTGAAGTGAATATTGAGAGAAAAAAACTAGAGCTATGAACAAAGTCATTGTCAGACCAATTGTAAAAGATTTCATGTAAGGGGGTTGATCATAATTTCAATTATTGCACTTGATTAGGTTCTGATTATTCTACATAAGGTTCCAACTATTGTACTTAAGGTTTGAGAGCTTTATGTCTTGATAACTCTCTTCCCTTCCCATAGGTGCCATCTTTCACTATGGTTGGGGATGAGGAAGAAACCAATGGGTGGGTGTAGTGCAAGGGAAACCCACTTCATGAACTTAACACTAATTATTAACTATGATCAACTCCCACATCACACCATAATAAAATGTTGTATCCTATCTATGGGAAGGGGTCAGTTCCCTCTTTTGTGGATGTATACCCACCATTGAGAGAAATATCCTAAACAATGATTTGATCACAAGAGTTTCTTAGTGGTCTTCATTCAACATGTGACCAAAGATGATTCAATATTATTTCCAAACGTTGCATCCCCTAGCTAGACTAAACTATATTTTTATATAAGCAACTATACGTGCTACTATTCTAGCCAAAAAATTTACCCACTATATACATACCGCCCTCCAATCTCTATGTATTTGCACATTTTATGGATCTATTCTAAATAGAAGTTCTTTTTCCGTTGGTGATTCTCCTTCTATGATAAATATGTGAAAGTAGTTTTTTTTATAGAATATGTAGACCTTTTTCTAAGGAAGAGAGCTCTATGAAATTGATACTATCTATCCTCATGAAGCCAACTTAAACGTGAAGAATTTCCCCTTGAGAATTTATGAATTCTCCTCCTGCCTTTAAATTTCTTCATAAGGACCATCCAAATAAAGTTTAAGAAAAATAGAAGGAAATAAAGGCCAAAAGGATGGGATAACATAAATAGGGGCTGAGCAATAGTAGGAGAATGAAGGATGGAGGTCATGAATCCCAAGTAAGTGAAGCATATTTCTTTCTCAATGATTGTAGATTCAATATTAAGTGGTTAAAGGGGAGATGATGACAATTTGATGAATGATTTTAAATATCAAGTGCAAAATAAAATCTATGGAGGTGGAAGATTGTTTAAGAGTATTATTAATTTCTTTCCACATAACCCATAAAATGAAACTTGGTAATAATCTCCATGGACAAGGGAGAAGATCCCCATTCTCTTATGGTTGGTTCAAGCTTATTAATTATGTGATTATGTAAATAATGTGGCCATTAAGTCCAATATTTGAGATGAAAAAATGGAACCATTGAAGAGATGGCCAGCTACATTTAGGCTACAAGAGTAGCCTTTGCAAATTGAAGGTCCCTCAAATCCTCTTTGTTGTAATTTATCTCAAGTAAGAGTTTTGTTTTACAATAAAAACTAAAGAAAAAGAGTGACCTTACACCATAAATGTATCTTCCAAAATGTCAACCCATTGGTACTAATTTCTTGTCCATTTGATCTTTTATACTATCTTATATATTCTTTTAGCTAAGAGTTTCCCTTTAGCTTGTGACCCCATCTTCGAATATCTTGTTGTGATTGAATATTTATTTTCTTATTCTCTAGATCATATTCTAATGATTGAGGAAAGGAAAGGTTAGTGTCTATGAACCATTGAGAGGTGAAGCAACATTTCATTGTGGATCTCTAATTCAAATAGGATTCCCAATAATGTGTAACTTTAATTATCGCCTAGCATTGAGAAAATCATAAAATTTTGTGAGTTACTTAACTAATTGAGCTTAGGCTATTATTGGGAGGAATCCGTCCAAAAGAGAGTAGATTTTCCATCTATGATTGCTCAAAATCTATGATCGTGATGACTTTTCAAAGATGCATTCTAAAGATGAGAACCTTTTATCCTTCCATTCAAACAAGCTTTGATTCCTTAATACTAGGGGTGTATTTGCTACTCTAGGTTACGCTCCCTTACATACTTGAACTTTTGACCCATCTTGACTAAATTTTAACCCGTATTTCTTGGCTGAAATTTATGGTTCTATTAGACGAAGACCTTTAGTATTTTCTCATAGAAGCCATTATTTCAACGAGAGGAATAGTTACCTCTCATGCCCAAGGAGAGAGGGCTTTTTGGTTCAACTTGGAATTGCTAATTGAGTGGAGTCTAGCCATTTACTTTTCCTACACAATGTTGTTGTAGGATGATAAGCCACATGTTAAAACCATACTAAAAAGAGGAGAGGGGTACTAAATAAAACCTTAATTGTTCTTATTAAAGGTTAAATCACTTCTTTGACACTAGGTTTGGAAACACTTGTCTAAGGATATCTTTTTAGCTCATGTAAAGAAAAAGGTGAATTTCAAAGATGTAAGAAACTTTCTAAGGTTCTCCTCATTCATATTGTTAAGGAGGGTAAGTTATTAGAAGCTAGGCTCATAATCTATTTTATTTATAGTAATGTCTTAGGAAATATTTGCTTATAGACATAATTTATCATATATAGAGATCTATTGATAAGCCACATTACTAGTTTGATATTTTTAACATCATTTCGAAACCTCATTTGATTCAAATTCAAGGCTTCTTCATAATGAAAAGCATTGTTATGCATGGTAGTAATTATAATCTCTTTTAAATTTGATTGACATAGAAAACATAACAGATTAAGGCTTGTCTTTTAGATCCATTTGGTATAAAATGAGTGCAAGTAGATTTATTGTTGAAATTTCACTAAAAAAGTTAAGAAGAAATATTATGTCTTTGATTTGAATGATCAATAGAATAGAACATAAGAAAAAAATCATGGTTATATTAGAAATTTTTTGAAGATGGGAAATCATTAATTCCTCTAATCATATTTAGCATTAGGAAGTAGGAACTATCCAAATAGTATAGCTTTTCAACATTTCATTACGGATGATAATAATAAAAAGATTCACTAAAAAAATTAACTTAACACTTAATTAAAAGTAATTCATTCTTTGGTTATAATGGATTTGAGTTGACTCCTACCACCACAATTAAATATCCAGCTTATTTCTAAAAGAGTTGCCTAATAATGTTTCCATTTAGAACCTATTTTGTACCATAAAAATAACAATTTAACCACTTTACTTAGAAATATTAAAAAACCAAACTTCACCTGTACATCAAATAAGATCAAGTAAGATAAATAGATTAAAAATGATATGAAAAAACGTAATTATGATTATAAGTTTTAACATAATTATGATTATAAGTTTTATCTTATCCCTTTTACAAATATGAAAAACGCACTCAACATTTCCATTTTATTTAATTTATAAAATCAATACAATGTTAAATCCACTCTCTTGTTTCAATATTTTACCTTTCACATGCTTGGTTTTCAAAGGAATGGATTGTACTTTGGTTAAATAAAAAATTTTCATCGTAGTAACTATTTTTGTTTAATAGGAATGAGTTCAATTGAAAGTTATGTGATATAGTTAAATAAACACTGTTCTTGATAGAGACTATTCTAGTTGTGAAACAGTCTAATGCAATTAATTATTAAATTTAGAAGAAATTTACGTAAAGAATAACTAGAAACATGTTTCAACTTTCAAATATACCATAACTTGTCCACCACCTTTTAGAGCCACAACCACTTCCATATCTATATAGAAGTCCGGTGATGTCCATCCTTATGAAGTGCATGATGTAAGATATAAACACAGTAAAGAACAACAGCGAGGACGATATAACCCTGTTACAAATTAACGAATGTTAAATATAAAGCCAGCTCTGACACAGTTTGAAAATGCCAAGAGCTTGATAATTCCAAGAGAAGCGACAGTATGCAAATATAATACCAGGAGTCAACCATAGAATTTACTCTATCCTAGATAACGAACAGTATGAAATTGAAAATCGAACCAAGATAGGATGAGTAGCACTGTGCATTCCCAAATCGATCCAAGACAGCAACACCACCATTGATGAATAACGTTTCATATCTGGAAAGTTGAATAAAAGATGCTAAAAGCACAGCGGTGAAGTTAAATTTTACATTCACAGCGGTGCTAAAAGCACAGTAAAATCGGCTGTCCTGTGCAGTGAAGCAAAATTGTATTTTCCGCGAACATAGCCTTGACATTTATGGATGCCACAGGGACTGCAAGTCGAACGTTATTTATTATTACAGTCATTGAGAGGCCGTATATCAACTATCCGTATATCAACTCATCCAGGAATTGTCTAGATGATTAAAAGGGATTGAAATTTGGGCAAAAATATTTTAAAATTTTTTGTAGAAGAAATGTTTGAATAGTGGTTTTGATGGTGGAAATAGATTTAGTCCTAAATATTTTGAAAGTTAAAACTATAACTTGGAAAAATCTTTACCAATTTTTCTCTGAATATAATAAAAATTTCCATAACTTTCAGAGCAACTAACTCTTCTCTGCCTCATTAGAAACCATGTATCTGATTTCAAAGTGTGTTGAAAAACTGACGCGAGAGGCATGTTCAAGGTGGGTGGGGATGAAAATAGTTTTTTTTGGTGGTGTCAGTACATGTACCTTCCTTAAATATTCCTCCTCCTGCTGCCATAGCCGGTACTGCGTCAGTGTAACCGCATTGATCATTACTGATTCCTTCATTTATTTGCAAATGATAATGGTCCTGTTGAGTGGAAAACTGGGTAGCCGGCACAATAGAAAAGTAGGATTCCCCAGTGTTACCCAACGAATTAGCTGTTTTCTCAGAAAGCCCGATGATTTCTTTAGACTGATCGGTCTTACTCTTTTCTGAGCCAGATTTAGAGGTCTCTCCAGAGTGAAGATGGCGTTGCCGTTGCTTGGTTCTGGTCTTTTTGTTCTGCAACCACTAGAAGACACTAGCGTCCCAAACTTGTCCGAACCCTTGCAGCTGAGCTCTGATTCTCTCTATTTCATATCTTGTAGGGTTTGTCACCCGAGTTAAATACGAACTGCAAGATCTGGATCTGTTCTGGTTTCGGATTCCATCTGGGCTTTGATTCCCACCGGCTCCTCTCCTCATTCTCTGATGACGTATCTGCACAAGTTACAGTTGTCAGAGCTTTGTTCCCTATATTTTAATTAGATCTGAAATAATATTCCGCTGAACTTATATTATTGACCATTCTTTCGCCGAGTTAATTCGGCTGACCCTAGAAAGCAGTAGGAAATTGTATTAGGAGGCAGACAACCCACGAAAGTAGGTTATGCCTCATAAAAATGCATATAGAGGGTTTCGTTTGACCTGAAATTTCCCTGCTGGAAGCTAAAAGTCAAATTTCATTCCATCAAAACCTAGTTGCTATTAAAGGATTTGTGTATAGCTACATCAGGGTTTTCTTATTCATCAAAATAATATTCTAACTCTATTTATAATTGCACATCTGAATATGGGACATAAAACGTTATGCTACATTTATCTGTGGCAGAAGTCCTATTCTTTCTATGAATCTAAACATATTAATCTCCAAGTGGGTGTATTAATCTCCAAAGCAGATTCGGCCCCAGCAATATCTGCTAATTATTGATAAGATAGGATGTCATCACGAACAAAGGAGGAGGAAGTTGGAGTTACAGTGTAGGTGCACCTTCATAAGATTGTTTTTGGCTAGAAATCGCCGAAGGATTTGAAGCTTCATTCCATTGACTCTGAGACGTTGAGGGATTTACCTTGAACATACTGGACCAATGGCTGTTTGGATTCATATTGACCGGAAGGAAAGGCAAGATGGTTGCCGACTCTTTCCCCGTCAACAATTGAAACTGAAAGCAGATTTAAGTTTAGAGTTTTACCAACAAATCACATGAACCTCGAAGCAGGTTTCAAATTAGCCGCTGCTACTGAGCAAAGGGCGTCAGTCAAAATCAATCATGCTCATCACAATTCTTAATTCATGAGAAGCACAAATCTATATATGGACATTGGATGGCTGTATCAGGTAATAGCTAATGACGAAGTCTTTTTAGGGAGGGAGGAATTGGGAAGGTTAAAAGGGTTAAAATTTGGGTAAAAAATTTCAAAATTTTTTTGTAAAAGTAATATTTAGATTATATTTTATAGTGAAAACAAATTCAACACTATCAAAAACATATAAAATACCTAAAATTATAAATTTAAAAACTAATATTTTTTTTGAAACATGAACCCAATTTCTATAAAGCATAATCGTTAGACTACGGATAATGGGAAATGGCCCAAGCGGAATATGCTTGCCAACTAGACAATTTCATAACTTGTTCTTTGAATTTGATTATTTACGGAAAGTCAAATTACAGTGAGGCGTTATGCTGCACGACGAAGCTCCGGAAAAACGGCTATCCCATGAAGATTATGATGCCATAAACGCGCACAGGTGTTAATACGAATTCTGTAATCGAGGCCGTTGCCATCCAGGGAGGCCAGTTGGAGCATGGGAAAGGCAAGAGATTAAAGTGATGTACGCAATTTCAAACGCGGCAGGCTAATTACAGGTGTTAATACGAATTCTGTAATCGAGGCCGTTGATGTCCAGGGAGGCCACTTGGAGAACGGGAAAGGCAAGAGATTAAAGTGATGTATCCAATTTCAAACGCGGCCGGGCAATTACAGGTGTTAATACGAATTCTGTAATCGAGGCCGTTGCTGTCCAGGGAGGCCAGTTGGAGCATGGGAAAGGCTAGAGATTGATGTACACAATTCTAACGCGGCACGCTAATTGCTGTGCCTCATCCGAATTTGTAGCCAACTGTGGTATATCTTCCGTTCATATTATATAAAGTCGATAGATTAAAGTCATGGAGCGAATTTCAAGTGCATCAAGCCAATGTCGAATTGGTGGCCAACTATGGTTGTAATCCTATTCGTCCGCGTTAAGGAACCTCTTGTGTGGCTATACTTCAGCCAGCATTGACTCTTTATAATATAACTGGTTTATGCAACTTTCTTAGATCGCTAGCCCTCCAACTTGATGCTCGTTTTGAATAGTCTGATCACTCCGAGTTAGTTATATATATATATAAAATAAATTATATTTCATAGTAAAAGCAATATGTTAAATGAATGCCGTATGATGTTTCGAAAAGAGGATAAAAAAATAAATTATTGTGTTTAAAAAAGATTTATTAATTTACATAATTTTTGTAAAATAAATTTATATCCAAAAGGTGTTCAGGGTATTTTTATAAATTTTAAATATAATTATTATCAAAACCATGTGAAAAAAATATTTAAAAGTATTATTTTTATATTTTCTATATATAATTATAACGATTTATTATTAAAAGAATAATACAACTCGTATTATTTTTACATTTTCTATATATAATTATAACAAGAATAATACAACTTTCATTATTTATTTCTCCTATAGATTAAGGGTGTGACAAAGTGTATGTTTTTCTACATTATTTTTAATAAATAAATGAGAAATGTATATACGTCTATATTTATTATTATAAAGAAAATAGTTAATAAAAGTATTATAATAAAAAAAAATAATTATAAAAAAAATTAAAACCAATATATATTTTGTCATCGAATGATATATCATCAAAATCTTATTTTGGCCATATGGTATTATTATAAGTAATGAGGAAAAATGATTAATAAAGGATATTGCTTTTTAAATATTTTATTAATGATATATTATAAATATGTAATTATTTGAATTTTTTATGAGAAAAATATAAAAAAAATAAATAAAATAAGTTTTATATTTATTATTAGTAGAATTTTACTAAAAGGTAATTATATGAAATTTCAAAATTAATTTTTTATAAATATTAAATTAATATATATAATTTATAAAAAATAATGTAAATTATAATTGTATTTATATTTATGAATGAATAGAAATATAGTATTATTTCAATCTATGATTAGTTAACATACGTGTATAGTGTTTAAAAAAGCAAAAAACAAAAAATTATTATAAATATATATAAAACAATTGAAATAGTCTAGTGAATTAGTTAGAATTATTGGGTGTTGTAAAATACATGGAGTTTACCAGAGGCATTGTGTGTCCTGAGATAAAAGAGAAGTCACTAAGCCAAATTAGTTATGCCAAGTCCTAGAGATGAGTGCATTTATGGATATCAGAATACCTCACTCCATGTCCTCATTGGTTGAGTTTTTTCGCCAAAACATTATTTGGTCATTGTATTACTCAACATCCTCGAAATAATGAGAAGTGTGTGACATGTAGCTTACCTGGAAACAAGGATCTTGTAAATGTTTTAGTCAACAATAAACATTGATTGTGCTATGAAATACGAGCAAGAAGTCACAATGAACAATTAGCTAGCCCAAGTCCTCGAGATGAATGCATTTATGGATAGTATAATACCTCACTCCATATCCCCATTTATGGATAGTATAATACCTCACTCCATATCCCCATCGGGTCAAGTTAGTTGGCCAAAACTTTAATTGGTCATTATCTCAATAGCCCAACCGTTGTTGAAATACTGACAAGTGTGTCAGATGTAGTTTACATGAAAATCATAAACTTGTAAATGTATTAATGCACAATATATGGGATGTAGTTCACATGAAAATCATAAACTTGTAAATCCATTAATGCACAATAAACAATGATATCATTTCTCTTCACATTTAAGAATCTTGTAAAGGTTTTAACGAGCAACAACTTAGCAGTATATTGAGCATGGAATATTCTTTCACCATTTATATTACTCACTAAATGTTTTCACATCAAAATTTAAAAAATGCTTGTTCTAAATTACACGCATCCTAATACAAATTTGTTCATGATTTGATAATATTAATTATGCGTAATTATCTATGTGCATATGGTAATATCCTCCTAACCAATAAGATATTAGGGTTTTAATATATTCTTAATTCTCACTATGTAAATAATTTTTTTATCATATGAGTAGATATTACACTATTTTCTCCTAGGTTAAATAAATAAATACCTTATTATAAATAATTTGATTCTCAAATTTATAAATAATATAGTGAATTAATTAGAGTTATTGGGACAGGAGAGAAGCCACTAAGATAAATTAGCCATGCCAAATTCTTGAGATGAGTTCATTTGTGAATATTATAATAAGTCACTCCATATCCCCATTGGGTGGAGTTAGTTTGCCAATAAATTAATTGGCTATTATCTCACATTAATTGTGTTATGAAATACAAACAAGAAGGCACACAGAACAATTAGCTAGCCTTGGTTGTTTAGATGAATGCATTTGTGAATATTATAACACTTTGCTCCATATCCCCATTGCATCTGGTGAGTGGGCCAAAATTTTAACTGGCCGTTATCTCACTTACCATTGTTGAAATAACATAAAAATCAGAATATTGTAAATGTATTAAGGCACAATAAACAATGACCATGTTACACTGTATGTAATGCTTTCTCTTCTCACATCTCAGAATCTTGTAAAGGTTTGAAGGAGAAACAACTTCACCCTATATTGAGCATGAAATATTTTATTACCAATTTTTATTATTCACTAAATGTTTTCATATACATTTAGCATCAAGTTTTAAAATGTTTTCCCTAACTTACATGCATCATAATACACATATTTTCATAATTTGATAATATCAATTATGTGTAATTATATATTTGCATATCCAAATATTTCCTTAACCAATAAGATATTAGGGTTTTAATTTGTCACTAATTTTCATTATGTAAATAATTTTTTATTATATTAGTTATTTTACTATTTTAGCATATATTAATTTAAATAAATACATTATCATAAATGGTTTTATTCTCAAATTTATAAATAAAGTCTCATCATAAGAGAAAATGAAAATACATAAATCTAAAGCTTATGATTTTTGTAAGTATTTGTTATAGCTTTACAACATGAGATTTTGTTTTCTTTCTTAAATATAAATTCTTTTACCTTTTATTTATCTGTCATCACATTGTTCTTGAGGTTCAAAATTGGAATCATTACTTTCTATTAAGAAATTTCTAACTTAAGAAATGGTGATATAATTAATTCCTATCCAAATTTAAGTTAAAAAAATGACATGAACATTATTTCATTTTCTCTTAAAAATATATTTCATTTTCTCTTTTCAATTTGAAAATCCCTATCTCCATAGAAGAATGAGATGGATGCTTGGAATTTATAGTGATTCTTAGCTTCCATATGTTAAGCCAAAATGTATTATTTAACAAAATGTTCATGCTTCTCTTCAATAAAATATGAAATATAATGAGAAATTAGTTTATAGGACAAATCTCTATCCTTAAGTTCTCCTTAACAAGTATGGCATGAAAGTTATGTGGATAATAACCACTCTATGAATATTTACAAAACTATATGTATCCAACCTATAAATCATAATATTATCATTTCCTTTTGTAATTCTACGAACAAATTATTGCATTATCACAAAATGTAGGTAGAAAAAAGTCAATATAACACCCACATTGTTAATATTAGTGTCCAACATCACTTTCATGAAGGACATAAAATGCTTTGTTATTCAATTAATATGTCTATTAATAATCATGTTTTTCTAGTCCCCTCAAAATAAAATACTTGGAAATAAGATTTTCAAATTCATGTGGATATCACAAAATACATAAAAATAAATAAATAAGGATAATCATCAAGATCAATGTGATTCCATGTTGATTAAAAATTGATTACAAAGCCTTGAAATTTGAACATCAATGCATACTTCACAGAAAATTGAAAGTTTGGCATTGCAAAGGTGACATCAAATATTTTTTGACTGTTCTCACTCAAAAAGCAAGAAGTCATCAAATCTGGAGTTGCTAGCTATGAACATGATATTTTGATATATAGCCTCATAAAAAATAATATAATCAACAAATTATAATGAGACAATCTTTAGCATCAAAAATGGAAAAAAATGATACAAGAAAATCTAACATCAAGAAAAGTGTAATTCACTAGCCACTAATGTTATAACTTTATGTAACATAGATAGGCTACATAATGTCACATCAACATCTCTCCACACACTTTAGGTTGGTTATTTTCCAACAAAAAGTGGATTGCTTGAGGTATTGAAATATGAAGGTAATGTTTGAAGAGTAAGCATTAATAATGGAACATTGTTGTATATGGAGGGAAATGGAGATGGGGAAAATGATATCAAAAATAAAGAAACAGAATTATCAGGAAAAATGGAGATGGGATGATGTTGGGAAAAGGTTATCAACGTATATGGTTAATAGAGACATGAAATATCACATCAAATGAAAGGACTAGTTCGCTATAATCGACTACTTTTGGGTAGGCTACATGATATAAAGAGCTATTTTGCCACATTCACCACAACAACATTAAGCCTTATGAAGGACTAGGTCACATGGAATCCTATGTAGTACCTTTCTCTAACTCAGTCCTATGAAATAATATGGACAAAAAAGTGTCCCTAAACCATGAAAGACATAGTACCCACTAGGTGATATGTAGTAATATTACAATGTTACAAAAATCTATGACCTATGGAAATCCCTTGAATGAAAATTGTATAACTACATCACATAAAAAACAATAAGAAAGAGGCATATGAGAAGTGGTATCTCAAATATGTCAGCACCACATATTCATCGAATGGAGACCATGTAAAAAACCAATTCCAAGTGACAAACTAATAAGGATCTTTTATCTCGAGCCTATGATTCATCATGCTTAAATATAATGTGAAATACCAAGATTGACGAAAAGCTTATGAAAAATGCAACAATATAAATAAACAACTATATATATATATATAACATAGTTTAGTTGGTGTGGGATATGTATAATTTCCACGAAATTATGATCTTCTCACAAGAACAATCTGAAAAACCACTTTATTTTCTTACAAACAAAAATACTATCTACTCATTTTGCAACAAAATTATGAACATAAATAAAATATAGTTACACAATTCAAGACAATTTTTTTAATAGGGAACCCAACTCTGAAAACCCTCTGCTTGATGAGAATTTCATTCATAGAAACACTAAGAAATTGATCTCTTACAAAATGCTATTGTTTCAATTTAAAATGCACAATTGTCTTTCATGTTTGTTCTAAGCTTAAAAGCAGTGTAAGACTGTTGATCTCTTCTTCCCTCTACCAACCTGATCACAAGTTTCTCTTGCACACTCTTCTCTCACAAGCTCCACACACAAACTTCTGTTTCCTTTTCCTTAGTCTCATCAACTCGTACTCACCAAAACAATGATTAAAATTGTTCCATTGTTCCTCCTTTCAAAGACAATTTGAATGGTTAAAATTAGTGACTTTTCTAATTAAGGAATGATTTTGTGATTAATTGAGTTAGCATGAGTAAATTTCCAATGCAACTCATTCTATTTCAAGTCAACTGCTTGAAACTTAATCACTTATATTTTTCCTCAATCAACTCACACTTAAAAATCAAGAACTCGAGTTTCAATTTCAACACATCAGATAACTCCACCCTCACTTGTCCTAAGTTTTAGGGACTGATTCCGAAATTATTGGAAATCATGCTCATTTATAGCGAATCTCCTATTTCTTAGGAGCTAGAGTCATGCAGAAGAAGGAAATTTTTTTGGATCATAGGATAAAGGCACAAATGAAGGAACCATTTTCTTGCTAATATTTTCAACACACCCTCTTGGCAAGGAAGGTGTTCCTGGAAGAACCTTGTCCACTTGGATCTTTTTGCAAAAATAACATGTTATCCACTACTATAAATTCTCTAATTGAACTAAAAGACTTCCATGATTTCTTTTGTGGAACCTATTTTGAAAACCTATTCTTTCCCTCCATGTTTTATGAGTCCATAATTTGCCACTATCAATGATCATAACTCCTTTTGTGTCACTAAAATTTGGCTCACTAATTTTCCCACTAGAAGGCATCTAGCTCCACTAAGAAGCTGCTCATTGGGTCTTCTCGATCTACCCTATTATCAGTTGTTTGGACATATACAACACACTGAGGTAGGGATCCACAACTCTGCCTCCTAACATCTCATGGCTGCTTTCATGGATACTCTACTTGAGGTCTTCAAGTTGCTATATACTACATATAAAAGTCATTGTTCACACCTATGTTTATGTATAGTGCTAGGCCTTCCATATATGACCTATCTTTGTGACATATCAGCTGCTACTATCACTCTTCTTAGGGCTTTCAGATCTTCCCACATATTGTCACTCCTTGACTGATCTATGACTATTTCAATGAGCCCTCTTATCTCTATTTTGTCAAACACCAAACCTGTGAACTAGGAAAGAAAAACCAACCCACTTGACTGCTCTTGGATGCTCCAAATGTCAATTCTTTGGTTATCAAAATACAATCCACTTGTTGTGATAAGTCTACCACTTATCCACAACACTTAGGGAAACTCGACAACCATGAACATGCCTCCAACATATTGTACATAGGTTGCTACAAATATGTTGTTCACTACTCAAAATAGCCCTCAACACCTAGAATTCAATCAACATAAAACTTGGAAGAAGAATCACCAACTTGAGATCATACATTCTTCTCATTCTGAAATATGCACTTGTAATGAGCCTTAAATCTATTGCAACTTCTCTAATACCATGTACAATTTCCACGAAATTATGATTTGATGATAAGAAAAATCCGAAACCCACTTTGTTTTCTTACAAACACATAATTTCTCTACTCAATTTGCAGCAGAATTAGGAACTAAAACAAAACACAGGTACACAATTCAAGACAATTTTTTTTACTAGGGAAACTAACAGGGAAAACCAACTTCTTGATGATAATTTTATTGATAGAAAAAATGAGCAATTGATCTCTTAGAAAATACTATACTTTCAATCTAAAAGAAACACTTGTTTTTCCTACTTATTCTAAGCTTGAAACTTTGAAAAACAACTTATCTATGTTAGCCTCTACCAGCCTATCTACAAGTTTCTCTTGCAGACACTTCCTCACACAAGCTTTGTGCACAAACTTGGGCTTCCTATTAGTTGGTCTCACCCACTTAGGCTCACCAAGATAATGATTAAACTTCTGCCTTTGTTCCTCCTTTTAAAGACAATCATAATGGTTAAAATTAGAGATATTTCTAAGGAATGCTTTAGTTATTAATTGAGTTAGCATGAGTTAAGTGCTCATGCAACATGTCCTATTTCAAGTCAACCACTTCAAACTTAATAACTTCTGTTTTTCCTCAATGAACTCACACTAGAAAATCAAGAACTTGACTTTCAATTTCAACACATTAGATAACTACAACCAATCTCATCCTAATTTTTAGGGACTGATTCCTAAATTTGAGGAACTCATCCTAATTTACAGGGAATCTTATAATTTTTAGGAACTCGAGTCATGCACAACTCATTCTAGATCCTATGATTAAGGCACAAATTAAGAGACTTTTTTCTCACTAATATTTTTAACAAGCTACATCCCCATGGACCACTTCCAATGGATTGGACTCTTCAATTATAATGCCAAATAAGTTGAATTATATCAATTCCCAATCTCCACAAATTTCACTCTACTCTACATCTTTACAAAAGACACTAAAAACCCCTGGGAAAAAAAGTTTCCTTTTACAATTCTCCAAAAAAACATAAACTCTATGATTTATGCTACAAAATCAAAGGAGATCAGCCTTCATTCAAAACTGTAATGCTATAATCTCTTTTGTAGCTACACAATGAACTTTACAAACTCTTTTCGAGGTATCTCTCCTTTTACTCGTCTTCAAAAAGGTCAAATTTGTGTTTTACACATAATACACAATCTAAAACTAGGTCATAAAAGACAAACATTAGTAAAAAAATAACCTAGACACAAAGCTTCAGCGCAATGGAAAATTGATTTTACATATATAGGCTTTGAGGGTGCACATTCCCGAGGTCCAACCCGCCGAGGTTGCGGGCCTATTGTAACCACATATGATAAAGGTAACATGTATTAAAACCCAACGACATATATTATAAGAACCATATCCTATGGTTGAACTCTCGACGGAGTTATATCGTATCCATATCACACATAACATTTCTGTTACGGGGTGAGTGTTTTCTAACATAACTACCCGATGATCCAATAACTTATATTGACCGCATTTTATATAGTCCACGTGCATATCCACCACTGCACATTCGTTGGTTTATATGCTATATATATCATAGCATATATTAAAACCCTCAGCACATATTAATATAGCATACATTCCACAACCATATGTTGTTAATAAAAAATTCCTCCGCCATGTGTTGTGTTGTGATTGTCGAATTTTGTTGGAGGTTATACCTTGTAACCATATGGTATAACATTACATTAAGCAACATATATTCCATCCCGGTTGTCATCCTAACCAGTTTATATTTCAAATAATGTGAACTGGGTTGTCGGCACGGTTTCAAAGGTCACGGCGGCAGCCTCCCCATTTTGACAATATGGATAAAACCAAACTTTTATATATATATGCTTATCCATTCAAACGGACATGGTCATGGTATGCCTCATTGGGGTAGTCATTGGTCACTTGCTCGATGGTCTTCCTTTCAAATCACGTCGGTGTTGGTTAGTTGAATTAAACCCATAGTTTAGCATTTAGGGTTAGTATTCAGGGTGTCATATTGCGCTCTTTGATTGGGTTATGTGGCACTACTAGATTGGTCTACTTGTCTACCACATACATGCCAATTCATCAACCACATAATTCCACATTTCACTATCGAGTCACTGCCATGTCACCTTAAATCATTGTGAAGTGTTATTCATAGGTCCTTTCATGTGTCGCTTTGAGAGGTTGCACATGTCATCGTATGGTTGAATTTTTAGTTATTGTTCAAAAACTTCAAAGTGCGATAACATTCTCATATGGAATTTATTTAATATAATTAAAATTGCATTGGAATCAGCTTCTCAAGATCTTTGACTTGGCGTTTTTTCCATCAAAATTTGGGGACTTTGAATTTTTGGCCATCTTGGATCTTCCTGGATCATTGCTCCCCACTAGGAAGCCTTTAGACCACCAAAAGGTGTATTAATCAACAAATAGGTAAGGGTATTTCTCCCTCATTTTCCCTATCTCGATCCATTGTGATTTGTTTGTATTCATTATCTTAAGACCCACTGAAATATGTTCTACATCTCCTCTACGTGAAGTTGTCATTTTCATGTCTACAATGACATCTTCCTACAACTTATCTAGATACTCAAGATAAAAATTGTGAATGGAAGGAACTTGAACACTCTCATCCTGATCCATGATCATTAGTGGCTCATATAATGTCAAATTTTCCACACTCTCAATTCAATAATCTACATATCTGGTGGTAGATTTGACTAGAAAGCATTATTGCCAATCTTCTCCAAAATAGTAAATGGGCCATATCGGATTGGCGTGAGCTTCTCATCATCCATTATTAACCTATTCTTGTTGATGTGTAACCAAATTCTATCACCAACCTGATAGTGATTATCCATCATATGTTTATCATTCCGAGCCTTATATTGGGATTGGCTCTTCTCCAACTATTTGTTCACTACTTGATGCACCGTCTAGATCTTTTGTATGAATATTCATCTTCATATTTACATTCATTAGAATCAACATCCTTCCCAAGAACTAAATACAATGGAGACTTCGACATGTGCCCAAAATAAACTTCAAATTGAAATATTTGTTTTGACGAATGAAATACTTGGTTGTAGGCATGGTCCACCTAAGGTAGTTATTCTTCCCAAACCTTATGATGTTTATTGCGATATCCTTGGAGAAAATTTACTACAATCCTATTGACCTATTCAGCTTTGGGTGAAAACAAGTGCTCCATTTCAGCTTGGTGCCCATCATTCCCCCACAAGCTTGACCAAAATTATCCTAAAAAAGTGGGAATCTTGATCTGATATAATAGATATGGAAAATCTAAACTGAACCCAAATATACTAAAAGAATAGTTGCATGATTTGTTCAATTGTTACCTTATTTTTACAAGGAACCAAAACACACATCTTATTGAACCTATCCATAACTACAAACTAATAATCATGACCTCTTTTGGACATCAGTAAACCTCCTAACAAATCTATAAATATACATTCCCATGGATGAGAAGGAGTTGTAAGGGGTGTAGGCAAACCTAATTTCCTATTAGTGGATTTACTAGTGGCACAAAATACACACCCTTTAACATATTTGGATACTATTTCTCTCATTGAAGGCCAATAACCAAATCTCTTCAAATGAGCTATAGTATTTCCTACAAAAAAATGCCTTGAAATACAACATGTGTGGCCTTCTTTAATCATATGCATTCTCTTGTCTTCTGGAATACATAATTTATTGACGTGACAAAGTAACTTTCCTTACAAATTTTAATTCTCTTCATGCAAACATGAGTTAATCTCTTGTACACATCCTTGAAGTCAACATTCCTATCATATTGCTCAACATAAATCTCAAAAGCTAAAGAACCATTATTGAATAATACAAATGCATTAATTGGAGATCTAGATAGCATATTAACCACATTTTTAATTGCACCCTTCTTCTACTTGATGCCCAAATGAAACTACTATAGAAATTCCATCAATATGAAATGTATGGATTGTTATAGTTTTGACTACGACTGAAATATTGTAGTATTTGATAATCTGTATGTATTATTGTTTCCTTTCCCATTAAGTAATGCTTCCATTTATTAACATTTTTTACTAAAGCATAGAACTTGTTATCATAGCTAGGATAATTAATAACAATTTTAGAAAAGGTCTTAGAGTTATAGCATATTGGATTTCATTGTTTCATAAAAACTACTCCCACATCATATCCACTTGCATCGGTCTCTATCTGAAACAACCACTACAAATATAGCAACACTAACAGTACTGTGGTATTGATATTTTCTTTCAATGTATCAATGGCTTTTTGGTGTTTGCCTCCCCACTAAAAGAATTGTTTCACACTAATCAATGCATGTTAAGGCGATGTAATGAATGAGAAGTTAGCAATAAATTTCTTCCAATACTGGACTACTCCTAGGAAAATTATAACTTATTTTGTTAATGTATGCTTGGGCCAATTCACATTTTCCTCAAACTTAGAGGGATCTATTCTCGATTCACCACCCCGTCTAACACAACCCAAGTACACTAATGATGTCTTTCCAAATTCACGCTTTGACAATTTCACATACAAACTCTTCTTTTTCAAAGTATCAAATAATTTTCTAACATGCCTGACATGTTCATCCCATGCTCTACTAAACACCATAACTACAAAATTGCATCTAACATTAATGAATTACTTCAATTTCCTTGCCCTAACATGTGATAAATTAGTCTAACAGGTAATACATATACATATACATATACATATACATATACATATACATACACATATACATATACATATGCATATACATATACATATATATATGTGGTATAAGGCTACCCTTTAACTAACTACTTGTTCAATTATATAACATAAGATAGAAAACCAATAAAGCATGCATTATACCTTTAATACCCTCTGCTAACATAGGATTAGAAGTATTTGATAAGAAAAAGGGAATAAAAATAATGGAAATTATTCTATGGAAAAAAGAATTCAATTCCTGTGGTTCTGAGATCTAAGCCACAGTTCTAAGACAGACTCCAGACCACTTGAAAGGAACCACCTCCAACCTCAATATTAAAACAATGAGAAAACATAGAATATCCCAAGTTACTTGAAAGGCACCACCATTCACCATTGGCTTATTGAATATTACCCAATATGGCATATATTACAAGAAGCATGCCACTAGGTGTTTATGACTTCTAACACCAAAATATAGATAATTGCTTGGAATAATTGAACCACAAGAGTTAATAAGAAATATGGTATTATGCCATGACAAGTGTCTTGGCCATTCAAAAGTGTTAAACCAACATTAAAAAATAAATAATAATGTAGATTAGGGAAAGGAAACTATAGATAAATAAAGATAATAGCAATACACAACTTCGTCTCAATGTGCCCTTGAAACAAAAAAAAAACTTACCCTTCCATGAAAAATAGATCTGATACCATGAAGAGGTGTAATGTTTAATGACGATTCTATCACCCTAGAGAGTTCACACCACCTTGTCCCTCTAAATGGGAGCTATAAGAAGGTGATATCTATTGAGATAGGGTTAGTTTTCCAAATCCATGACAAAGTACACTGATACAAAATATATGTGTTGAGAATGAGAAAACTAATTATTTTAAAACATAACTAGGTTCAGTCTTCATAATGGCATTACCATTGTAAATGATGAAATAAAAGAAATAAAATTATTTTTGTATTCCTTGCTACATGTGTTTCTTGAGCAAGAGGTTCATTTGCTAGCAGCTCCCTTTGAGAGCCTTAGGATTTATTATTGAGTCAAAGAGTCAATGTGATGTATGAAGAAGATCTTCTTGAGCATGAGTCAATGTATATAAATATGTCTAAATAGCCCTCCAAAAGACAACCATGAAACTCCTCTTGAAGTCGCCCTGCAAGATGAATTAAACAACTCACACCGTCTATCTCTTTGGAAATAAAAGTTGGCTTATATACGGATGAACAACTATATATAAGAAGCTATGCTCATTGCAAAAAGAAAAAGAAGTAACTTCACATCACTCTAAGATTTCGATGATCATAAAAGGTGCGTATTCTTGTTTCAGTGATCCACTAATATGAAAGGATTTGGATGCAAGATATAACATGGAAGGCTCATATGAGAATATTGGACTAAGGTACAACATTCAAGGAATTCAGATGTTGAGGAAAATGAACACAAAAAATAATAAAGTTTGGTTATCTTTCTGTATGTTGGATGGGCAGCAACATATAACAATAGTTTGGGATGACAAAGAAAAAATTGGATCTTTAACATAGTAAGGGAACTCAAACTCCTCTTGATTTTCTAAGGATGATCACTATTATCAACTTTGATATATTTTTGGATGGATTACAGTGATAGGCTCAAACCTTTAACATAATCATAAATATCTCTACCTTTGGTATCATTATAGTAAGCAACTTAGAAGCCTCTCTGACATTTCGTAAGAACAATAGCTATGAAGATATTGCGAAGCGACCTCTATTATAGCCTTAGTAATGGAACAATGAAATATACCTCTATTTTGATGCAGTAAGACAACATACCAATTCATCGTAAATACAATTTATATTAGCTCTATAGTGAAGAGATCAGTGTCAAGGAAACAATAAAGATCTTAGAGTTAACAATGAAGATCTCACTGTCAAGAATAAAGGATCTCAGTCTCAAGGCATATCTCAGTATCCAGACAATGATGAAGATCTCAAAGAGGATTGTCAAGAGAACTTGTGTCTTGATATTGGAATGGCTATTAGGTCAAGGGTCGTAGTGTTGGTATTTGTCAACTGTAATCTCAATAAGAATATTTTGTGTGCATTTTCCTCTCA
This sequence comes from Pinus taeda, assembly GCA_000404065.3. Classification (NCBI taxonomy): domain Eukaryota; kingdom Viridiplantae; phylum Streptophyta; class Pinopsida; order Pinales; family Pinaceae; genus Pinus; species Pinus taeda. The sequence goes on from APFE030559638.1 coordinate 35,715, forward strand.
AACAGTGAGAGGTTTTGGCCCTGGCAGAAAGCCAACATCTTGAGTTCGTGTCTCTCTTGTTTTGTAACTATTTGATGAAGTAAGAAAACACAATCTAATAATATCAAGTGAAGATTTTGCTAATGAAAAATAAAAATAAAAACAATGAAAAGGTACTTCACAAATTGTTATCATCGTGATAAGAATCTTATTAACCTAATTGCCCTAGATTCTTCAACATGGTGTTATAGTTAAGGTGTTGAATTCAAATGAAGAGCAACAAAGAGACATTGAAGGATCAAGTTTCAAGGAGGGCATCAAAGCAAGTTCAATCATATCGAAGAAATGGATCAAGATCTAGAAGATTATTTGTCTCTGTAGTCATCAACAAAAGGTCACCAAGACCCTCATCAAGTTGTCTACAAAGCAAGGTAGCTTGAAGGACCTCAAAAACAAGAATCACATCGTCTTGGAGAAAGTTGAAATCCTAGAAGCAGTTATGATCTACACTACAAAAGAAGGCAAATCATATTGAAGGTGAGAAGCCATTGTCATGATCAAGGTTATAAAACTAAGTAAGGATCATCTCCTTGCCCTAGAATAAGATCATCTGAGGAGGCAAAAAATCATCCTCATCAAGAGGAGCAACCTTTTCTATTGACGAAAGGATTTTTCATTTGAAATAATATCATCCAAGAGAAATCTCTAATACACCTTCAACCATCATCAAAGTGATCAAGTAGAAGAGGTCATCTTCACTTGTCAAGTAAGTATCTTTCATTCCTTAATTTATTTGGTAAAATGACTTCATGCTTACAAGGAGATCTATAAGTTGGATGGGTCATCGAGATTCCTTGCATATGAAATGAGGATAGATATAGTCCTTGAAAAGGAAGTAATTGATATCTATGGAAAGGTCTCTAAAGATAAAGCATTATTTGAATGCATGGAAAATATGAAGGGAATCATACGATTATTATAAAATTAGTCAAAGGACCTCTTGTACCTATGTAGCAGAAGAGGAGATGTCAAGGAGATATATGAAATGCTAGAATATATATTCTTTAAAAAGGCATTAAAGAAGGTCACACCACTTAGACCCAACATACACAAAATTAAATGTATCAAAGAATGAATTTCATAAGATCTCAATTGGGAGATTTGAGAGAGATGATAAGAAGATAATCATCATTGTTCTTAAATGAACTAACCGATGAGCAAGGTAAAAAATGTCCATGAACAAGAAATTTACCTCATTCGACAACCTGTGGTCTCTATGCTAGATAGGAAAATACAAGTTGAGGGAAAAAGTCTTGAAGGTTAAAAAAATCAAACATTTTAAAAAAGGAAAGGGAAGTTTGGTCCTCAGTCAAGATAGAATAGTACAATATTCAATACTATTGAAATATTATGGAAATAAAGCTCATGTCACCGATTAGGGCCAAGGAAAGTGGGAGTAACATATCTCTACTATGATGGTATCCATCACAAAAGGGTCTTATCATAAGATGCATTATTGCATCGTGAAAGAATTAGAAACAAGATCTCATGACATCACCATGGGAATCATGAAGGAAAAAGGAAAAAAAATCCATGACTATCAAACTTGAGGGATATAACTCTTGGGAACCTCATTGGATATTGAAGGAAAGGATTAAATCATCTAGGAAAACGCTAATCATACATCAGTCAATAGGGAAACATCTATTGAATAAGAATATGTGAGATCCTTAAGATTCTCTCATGGAATCTTCATCAGAGGATTCACATATCTAGAGTGGAACCAAGTGTTTCATCAGAAACTCCAACTTTTGATTTCCATGGATGATGGTATGATGACATGAGAAATGAAGCAGATCAAAGGGTTGAAGATCTTTCCAATCAAGGAAGCTTCTAGAAGAAACCTAGATGACATAAAGGTAAACTCAGGTATATATGCTTGAATTCAATATTATAAAACCATGTCATATGGTTGGAGGTAACATGGACCACTACTTCTATGTTCAGAAGCATGATCAAGGGAAAATGATCTCCTCCTCTAAAAGATATGCAAAAAGGCATAAATCACACTAGATGAAATCAACATTAATATGTCCTCATATGAAGTATGAGGTGGTTAACTACAATTAAGGAACTCTAGTTGGAAGCTCTTGGAAATGTAATGTGTAAGAGGAAGAGATCAGGAGATATGAAATCATGATAGAGGCAATCAACATCCAAAAGAACAAGAACATTTGACTAATAAATCTCCCCAATAGATATGAAGACTCTGATGTAGGATGTTGGTACCTACAGGAAGATTTCATGATAAAGAGCCATCTTTTAAGGTACTATTTGATTTAATTTTATGTTTTGATTTCTTGAATTAAAATTTGGATGAGATCATGCAAGGCTACTATAACAAAAGATGTAAGTACAAGTACAACTAACATTCATGTGGTGGATGGAGATTCCTAAAAAAAGCATGATGAGAAAAGAAGTAGTTATATGAATAAGGTTCCAGACATGTACCAAGAAGGCCATTTTCCATTAATAAAGGAATGAAATGACAAACCAAGGAGGAAAGTGATCGATGGCTAATGTCATACAAGGAAGAAGCTCGACTAAATTTCATGACATCAAGGAAAGAATTTGATCATGTAGCTGAAGGACCCACAAATAAGAAGTTGCTAATGAAAAGGAGAATCCCTAGTTAAGGGGGAGCTTGGTCAAGTCCTTGGTCAGAGGGAGCTTGGGTACATTCCTTTATAGGAATAGGCGTATCTTCCCTAGTTGAGAGGGAGAGATAGACACAACATTATTGTCTTATCTTAGGAATAAAGAATGGATTATTGGGTGATCATTTGGCATATGATGCTCTTTGAGGATGTGTAGGGAATCCAAGATAAGAGTAAGCAAGAGGATCGGTATTCTTTTAGGGTTGGGAACCGAAGATAAGAATATTCCTAGAAGGTCATATTCAGTGAACACGTAGGTGCGTATGTACCTTGAGAGAAATGATGAAGATGTCTATAGTCATTAGTCTTGCCAACATTGTACTCTAGTCTAATGAGAGATAGAGTTGTGAGTCAAGGCCTTGCTATGGAAACATTATTGGTTTCTATGATGCTATACAGATGGGTTACAAATCTAATTCTTCTTATGAGAAATTCTTCAGCTTGAGAATGACCAAGTACCATTATGAATACCTCCCAAGTGAAGAGGGAGTGTTGTAAAACATAACTAGGTTCATTCTTCATAATGAAATTATCTTTGTAAATGATGAAATAAAAGAAATACAATTATTTTTGTATGGCTTGCTTCATGGGTTTTGTGAGCAAGAGGTTCATTTGTTAGTGGATCCCATTGAGAGCCTTAGGGTTTATTATTAAGTGAAAGAGTCAATGTCATGTATGAAGAATATCTTCTTAAGAATGAGTCAATGTATATAAATATTTCTAAATATCCCTCCTAAAGACAAGCATGAAACTCATCTTGAAGTTGGCCAACAAGAGGAATTGAACAACTCAAGTCGGCTCTCAAAAATAGACACATATCTTTTGTGATTACAAGTCAGCTTATATATGGATGAACAACTATATATAAGAAGCTAAGCTCATTGTATAAATATAAAGAAGTAAATTTTCATCACTCTGAGATTTCGATGATTAGAAAAGTTGTGTATTCATTGTTTTAGTGATCCATTACTATGGAAGAATTCATATTGCAAGCTACAACAAGTAAATATCAGATGAGAAGCTCAGACTAAGGTACAATAGTCAAGGAATTCAGATGTCGAGTAAAATGACCATGACAGAGAAGAAAGTTTGGTTATATTTCTATATGTCAGATGGGGAGAAACATATGAGAGTAGTTTAGGATGAAAAAGGACAAATCAAATCTGTGACATGGTAAGAGAGATCAAACTCCTTTAAGATTATAAAAGCATGATCACCATCATCAAATCATATATATTTTAAGATGGATTATAGTGATAGGCTCAGACCTTTACCACAGTCATCAAGATTTGTAGCTTTGGTATCATTGCAGTAAGCAACTCAGAAGCCTCTCTGAGGTTTCGCAAGAACAATAGATATGAAGATTTCGTGATGCCACTTCTATTACAATATCAGTAATATAACAATGAAGTATAACTTTGTCTCAATGTAGTAGAAGAGTTCAGCGTCAAGACAACAATAAAGATCTTAGAGTTAACAATGAAAATCTCAGTGTTAACCATAAAGGATCTGAGTGTCAAGGTAGATCTCAGCATCTAGACAATGATGAAGATCTCAAAGAGGACTATCAAGAGAACGTGTGTGTTGATATTGGAGTGGCTATTAGGTCAACAGTAATGGTCTTGGTATTCATCAATTGGAATCTCGATAGGAATAACTTGTGTGGGATTTCCTCTGAAAGAGAGAGAGGTTTTGGCCCTCGTAGAAAGCCAACATCTTGTGTTCTTGTCTGTTTTGGTTGGTAACTATTTGATGAAGTAAGAAAACATACTCCAATAATATCAAGTGAATATTATGCTAATAAAAGAAATGAAAAGTTACCTTACAAATAGTTATCATTGTGAAAAGGTAGATTCTTCAATAGTAATAACGAGCCAAAGAAAAGACAAGGGTAACCAAGAATAGCACTAGCTTTGTGAAAAACTTAGATATGGAAAAAATTAAAACAATCATCTCTATTGTGGGTTAGACTACTATCAAGAATAGATTTCTTATGTAAAGACATATAATCTGACCTCAATTTTGAAAGTTTTTGGATAGGGAATAAAACGCACTGATTTTCAATATTTGATAGGAGAGGTAGAAAAAATCCATGCTATTAGTGGGTGATATTGAAAAATATTGATGCAATAGAAATTAGAATAATTGGAGTGAATAAACTTAGAGAATAAAGTTATATCTATGAACAATTTCATTGTTAGACCAAATCAAAAAGCTTTCTCGTAAGGGAGTTGATCATAATTTAAATTATTACACTTAATTAGGTTTTAGTTATTGTACATAAGGTTCCAAAGCTTTATGTCTGGATAACTCTCTTACCTTCCTATAGGTGCCATCTTTCATTATGCTTGCTTAAGAGGAAGAAACCAATGGGTGGGTGTAGTGCAATAGAAACCTACTTCTTGAGCTTAACACTTTATTAAATATGATTATCTCCCACATCACAGCATAATAAAATATTGTATACTACCTATGGGAAGGGGTGACTTTCCTATTTATCGATGGATACCCATCGTTGAGAGTGATATCATAAACAATTATCTCATCACAAGGGTTTCTTAGTGGTCTTGATTCAACATGTGACCAACGCTGATTGAATATTATTTCCTAATGTTGCATCCCCTAGTTTGACTAACCTATATTTTGACATGAAAAACTATATGTGGTACTATTTTAGCCAAAATGGTGACCCACTATATACATACCACCCTTCAATCTCTATCTATTTGATACTTTAGATGGAGATATTCTAAACTTATGTTTCTTTTCCATTGACTAGTCTCCTTCTATGATAAATCTGTCAAAGTGATTTTTTTTACAGAATATGTAGACCTTTTTCTAAGGAAAAGAGATTTGTGACATTGTTACTGTCTATCCTCATGAACCCAGCATAAATGTGAATAATATTCCCTTAGAAAATTATGAATTATCCTCCAAAGTTGAGTTGGCTTTAAATTCGTTCTTAGTGACCATCTAAGTTAAGTTTAAGAAAACTAGATGGAAATAGAGACCAAATGCATGGGCTAACACGAATGGGTCTGAGAAATAGAAGGAGAAGGAAGGATGGAGGTCAAGAAACCTAGGTAACTGAACCATATTTCTTTCTCAAGGATTGTAGATTCAATATGAAGTGGCCAAAGGGGAGATGCTGACGATTTCATGAAACTTTTTAAAGATAAAATGCAAAATCTAATCTAGGGAGGTGGAAGATTTTTTTAAAGTAATGTTAAGCTCTTTCCACATAACCCACAAAATGAAACTTGGGAATAATTTCTGAAGACAAGGGGTAAGATCTCCATTCTCTTATGGTTGGTTTCAAGCTTATCAATGATGTGATTATATAAATAATGTGGCCATTGAATCCTATTTTTGAGAAGAAAAAAAGGAAAGATTGAAGAGATGACCAACTACATTTATGCTAGAAGAGTAGTCTTTGCAAATTGAACATCTCTCAAATCCTCTTTGTTGTAATTTATCACTAGAAAAGGTTTTTTTTTTATATGATAAAGACTAAAGAAGAAGAGTGACTCTACACCATAAATGCATCTTACAAAATGTCAACCCATTGGTACTAATGTCTTTACCATTTGATCTTTTATACTATCCTATATGTTCCTTTCACTAAGAGTTCCCCTTTAGCTTGTGACCCCATCTTCGAATATCAGCTCATGATTGAATATTTATTTATTTATTCTCTAGATCATATTCTAATGATTGAGGAATGAAAAGGTTAGTGTTTGTGACGCATTGATAGGGGGGCCAACATTTCCTAGTGGATCCCTAATTCAACTAGGATTCTGAATACTGTGTAACTTTAATTATCCCCTAGCATTGATAAAATCGTAAAAGTTATGTGAGTTACTTAACTAATTGAGCTTAGGTCATTACAGGGAGGAGTCCTTCCATAGGAGTGTAGTTTTTCCATCTTTGGTGTCTCAAAAGATATGATCTTTATGATTTTCAAAGATGCATTATAAAGATGAGAACCTTTGATATTTCATTCCATTCAAACTAGCTTTTATTTCTCAATATTAGGGGTGTATTTGGTGTCTCAAAAGATATGATCTTGATGATTTTCAAAGATGCATTATAAAGATGAGAACCTTTGATATTTCATTCCATTCAAACTAGCTTTTATTTCTCAATATTAGGGGTGTATTTGTTCACCAGGTTACTCTCCACAATATACTTGGACTTTTGAGCTATCTCGATTACATTTTAACCCCTATTTGTTGGCTTAAACATTATGGTTCTCTTAGACCAATACCTTTAGTATTTTCACATAGAACCCATTGCTACCGAAAGAGAGAGCCCTTTTCAGTTCAACTTGGAATTTCTAAATTTGAGGGGAATTTGACCATTTACTTTTCCTACACAACGTTCTTGTAGGAGGAAAAACCACATGTTAAATCAATACTGAAAAGAGGAGAGGGCTACTAAATAAAGCCTTGATTGTTCTTATTGGAGCATAAATCACTTCTTTAACATGAGTTTTGAAAACACTTGTCTAAGGACCTCTTTTTAGCTCATTTGAAGAAAAGGGCGAATTTCAAATGTGTAAGAAGCTTTGTAAGGTTGTCCTCATTCATATTGTTAATGAGGGTAAGTTATTAGCAGTTAGGCTTATAATTTAATTTATTTATAATAATTTCCTAGCAAATATTTGGTTATATACATAACTTATCATATATGGAGATCTATTGATAAGCCACATGACTAGTTTGATATTTTTAACATCATTTCAATGCCTTTTTTGCTTCAAATTCAAGGCTTCATCATAATGAAAGTATTCATTATGCATGGTAGAAATTCGGATCTCTTTTAGCTTGGATTTACTTAGACAACATAAGAGTTTTAATCGTGTCTTTTACATCCATTTGATATTATAAAACTACACTTAGATGTATTGTTCAAATTCCACTTAAAAGGCTCAGAAGAAATATTATATCTTTGATTTGAGTGATCAATAGAATAAAACATAAAAGGAAAATCATGGTTAGATTGGAAAATTGTTGAAGATAGGAAATCATTAATTATTCTAACCATATTCAACATTAAGAAGTAGAAACTATCCAAATATTATAGCTTTTCAATGTTTCATTGTGGATGAGGATGACTAAGGTATTCAGTCCAAAAACTCACTTAACTAAAGGCAATTAATTTTTTTGTTATATTAGTTTTGGATAGATTCTTACCACTACAGTGAAATGATGTGCATATTTCTAGGAAAAATTCCCTAACAATATTTAGATTCACAACTTATTTTATACCATGAAAATAACAATTTAACCACTTTATCTACAAGTATTAAAAAACCCAACTCTTCATATACTTCAAGTAAGATAAAAACAATGTTCTAAAAATGTAAATGTAAATAAATTAAAAATATGATAT
>APFE030559649.1:0-11605 GCA_000404065.3 Pinus taeda
TTCTCGCTGGGAGCTGGGCTGACTCCCTAGGATATTTGCACAATTTCTAGGAAAACTAGTTGACTGATGCCCAAATTTGCGCAAATTTTGGGTTGAGCAGCCCTACTAGAGAAATTTGCACAAATCCTCGTGGGAGAGTTGACTGCCAGCATTGGGAAATCCTAGAGCTGAGCAGGCTACGAGATAGGATTGCGCAATTTCTAGAGGCAAGGTTGTTTTCCCTCCAAAAATGCGTAATTTTAAAGGGGAAGTTGCTCAGCCTGCAACTGGACCAAGTCTAGGTGAGCAGCCTGTGAAGAGAAAGGATCAAACTGTGATCAATAGGCTGCCTTTGTGCAAGAAAGACACTGAAGCTTGAGGACTTGATGAAGCAAGGCTAGGTGCTATGTAAGGTTGGTAGGGAGGCTCAAAAATATGTTAGGAAAAATCTTAGAGGGTGGTTCTAGCTGCTCCAACACTTGGCGACACACTGGTATAACTCTAGCTCTCTCAATGGACCTTTTTCGTGAAAAGAAAGTCTAACACGTCTGAAAGTATTGTTTAGTTCTCAGCTCATCTTGGTTTCACACTAGCTTGATTGTAATATGTAGCATATGCCAAACTCTTGGTTGATTGACACACATTCCAAGCCAAGGCAACACAGTTGTTTTGATTGGGGTTGAGGGGTATTTAGGTGCATAAGCAGTATACTCGTCAGAGTCTTAGTTTCATCTCTGGTGTTGCTTCGCTGCTAACAGACCTGAACAGTACCCCAATGGAGTCACATAGAAATACAAGCATGGTGCCACTCCCCAGCAAGCCTAGTCAGTACCCTGGCGGAGTTACTTGCATCACCTCCTTGCGTAGGAAGCCTTTCTCTTCTTTCACCTTATTCATTTTTCATTTTTTCAAACTTTTTCACTTTTTTTTTTCATTTTTGTAACTGTGCATAGCACTTATTCATTTCAAAGGTGGAAGAGGGATCTCAACTTATTGAGAGCAAAAGAGGTTGTTCTAGTAGAGAAGTAGTTTATTATACCTCTGACGTGCTTGTTAAGGTTTTCCCCCTCACCTTACTCTACTTGGCTGAGCTGAAAAGGGTTAACCCAAAACAACTGACTAGGGAAGGTGACACTAGTTAGCGCATAAGCGTTGTGTTTTCACCAAGGTTCACTTTGAATAGTACGTATTTTCATTCAAGGTATCATGGACTAAAAGTAACAAGCTCATCATAGAGAGGAAAGATGATAGATAACCAAGTAGTGATAGTTGTATAGTCCCTCTTGCACTTTACCCAGCTTGTTTCAAGAGTCATACATGGTTTCATGCAAAAATAACCTACGAACGAAACAAGCAAACTACCAAACAACAAAGTAAAGCAAGAGTAGAAGTGAAAGTGAAAGCAAAGCAAGTAAGCAAACAAGCAAGTAAACAAACCAACAAATAATGCATGTAAGCAAATAAGCATGCAAGCAAACAACTGAAAGAAAACACTACTCCTACTCCTACACTAACCGTGCATGGGCCTGATCACGTGAAGTGATACTTCCAATGCAGCCATCAGCGCATTGGTAGACCCATGTTGGTGAAGACTTGGTCCGCGAGCAACCTAGTTGTGCGAACCAACAAGTAAGAAAGATATAACAATGAAGAAACCACACTTCGTGTTTTAGAGTGCCCATGAGACATAGGTGAGTGCATGTGCATGACGGGCAGTCTGTGGAATTACAATGGTGTTATGTGAGACTACATGCAACTTTGAAGCATAAGCAGAATCTTGATTGTGACATGCAAAAAAGTGAAAGGAACGGAGATAAATTGTGTTGCGCACGAGTGCTTGCAATGTAAGACTCCTCCAATGCATGAGCAATGGGATCGTGCAGTTCGAGTGGAGGAAGTGTGATCTGTGTGTGAGATGGATCTTCAATGCATACAGATGAGTGATGAGGGGCCTTCGGTGATTGAAAATTTCATGATCGGAAGTGAGACTAACCCCAAGAGAGCGGGGACCTGACATAACCAACAACTTGGGCTGAAGTGCCTCTATAGTCTTGGGTGTCTCGACTTCATCATTAGGTAGATCATCGCAAAACGGTGGCTTGGAAAGATAAACTAGGATAGATTCATGATCGTGATAAAAAATGGAAGCAAATGGATTACAACCGCCATGATAAGAAAAATCAATGAATTTTTCGACATCCTCATGATCAGATGAATCAAATAGAGGGTTAGATGAAAAGCGAACAAACTCATCCTCTGTGTTTCCAAAAAAGACAGATGAAGGATCAAGTGGATTTTCAATGAGTAACTTATCCTCTCCGTTGTCGAATGATGGAGTAACATCTAGTGAGTCCTACAAGTGATCAACAATGGGTGCATTCGTGGATGAAGAAACACATGCAAAATCATGGATGGCAGGTTCACCAAAGAGGTCAGGAAAGAACAGAGGGGGCTCAGATGGAAGGGAGTCATCCTTCGTCGAGTGTTGATGTTCAATCTCCCACTCATACTCTTCATGAATGAAAGCACCTGTTGGTTGTGAAACACCAACTCCGTCAATGGGTTTTTCCTCGTTCACAACAAGTGGAGAGTCTGGAATGGATGAACACAAGACAACATCATCCGGAGGAGCACCTGAGTGCGAAGATGGAGGTTGTAGAAAAGAATGCATATGAGAAATCAAAGGAATCACAACTAAATCTGCGCGAAAATTGAGTGAAGTGATGTTGGGAGAATTAGAAGGATGAATAGGTGTGTGAGCATGATCCTCAGCATCATTGGGAAATGGTGGAGTGGTTGAATGAGAGGAAGGCAGATAGTCAGTCGAGATAGTGCTCGCATCCACATGAGATTGTGCAGCTCCATATGAGAAGAATGTTGAGCGAGGCTTGATCTTAAGCTTTCTCATGGGACAAGCATATTTCTTAAGGCAGTACTCGAACCAGTCCCAGAGATAAGCAAATTTCATCTCACTCCTTAGAGCTTGAAACTTCAAGTCACGGAAGCGCTACCAAAAATCAATAACTAATTCATGCGGAGCCCTCCTTTGTTGTAACAATTTCTGGTCAAGATGGTTTGGATCAAAATGATAGAACGTGTCTTCAATAATATCACATAAGTGCTCAAATGAGTGCACAATGTCAGTCGGTAGGCTAAGAAACCAACAAATTGGAGATTCATGAAGTGTATATGCAAGCAGCAAACCGACCTGTTCGTTAGAAACTCATCTTCCTCATGAAGCATGGAAAGAAATCCATGTAAGTGCTCAGTCTAGGCCACTTCACCTTCACCATCATATGTGAAAGTGGACAAGAGATTGAAAAGCTTCCCTGTGATGGAGACATCTTCGTTATTCGAAAAACATTGTGGGGAAGAAGAGTGAAAGACTCCATGAAAGATATGTAAAGGTTCAAAACTAGATGAGAGGACACAACTTTTCATCAAGCCCCCCTTCTAGCACCAAAAATGTTGATGGTGCTAGACCCACCAACATCTCAAGGGGATCTCCCAGGTAAGAATTCCCAATTAGACCATAGACTGTTTGGTATAGGAGTCCCAACAGTGGGTCGTAAGGTAATGCCTTGACTCTGATGTCGCTAAGAGGCAAGTAAGATAACTTTGTCAGTAGCAAGGGTGTGACTACTACAGTGAGTCAAGGAAGGTGTATGAGAGTTTCTAACACATAGGGGGTGAGATAAGGGTGAAGGTGAGTTGCAAGTTGAAAGGGATCAGTCCCAACTCAGCTAGGAACACACAACACAAAAGGACATACACAGCTTTCGACGGAGCAGTCCACTTGGATGTGGTAGTCACATCATACAAGGTGAGATAATACGTACAACACTCACGGATCAGTCCGAACGAGTGCAATGATTGTTACAAAAAGGTTCATGTGAAAGGTTTGTTTGATGTCTGGCAGAGAAATCAACATAGACGGAACAATGTTAACAACATATACAACACATTTGCAACAAGATTCATATAATTTCATATGAATCAGTTCATACAAAAATATGTAAGTTAAACAACATATATCATTATGGAAACCAGAGCAATCCAAATACTATAACAACATATGCATGAAAATGTGTTGATTCTTATTATATAAATAAGTGTAAGTTCCAATCATACAATACATCCATGTAAACCTACTAGGCCCATCAGTGGAACATTATAGCTACATCTGCCTACTCCTCTAAAGAGATGAACTAGCTCCATGTAGTGGAGAAGCCAAGGCGCGTTACAATACTATCCAAGCTCTTTGCAAGATAGTCTTATAAGAAGCTTGGCTGACCAAAAGCATTTACAATGAGTTATGAGGGAATATTTATAGCAAAGGGTGGGGTGACCTTTGATATTCCCCTTTGTAACAATTCAAATAGCCTAATGACAATTCACCTACTCTATGGTTGTTACACCCAAATATTGACACTTGACTTACACTTGACATGACTCAACATTACAATGCACATGTACTCATGTGAGATAACATGGCTTGAGCAATCCTTGAAAGACATCACTGAAACTCAATCCGCTATGATGAGACCAACTCTTTGACATGCTTGTGATGGTGAAGGTGGTGAGCAAATGCTAAGCATGGTCATTCGTGATGGTGTGCATGTACCTCATGGTGACATATTGCTAAAGTGAACTCTTGCCTCCGTTGCAACTGGCACATTGATTTGACTCCTTCATCTAAGTCATCTGCTAACATGCGCATGGTCTTCTTGGGTGTGGCTAAACCGGTAACACACTGATGCATAGTGTTTGTGCTGATCTTCAAGTGTGTGCTCGTGGTCATGCACATCAACTTGCCGAAGTAAATGTTCAGCCCTAGTTGGACTTGCTTCTTGTCTTCGCCTTGGTGAGTGTGTTGAATGGGTTGGATTTCATGTGTGTGCTCAATGACATCCATGCTGCTGAATCCCTTGCATGTGATCAACAACACTACTCACCATGTCTACTCTGTGCCAGCTGTTGGGATGGATCGTTAACTTGTACGAGCACAATTTCATCCGTGAATGCATGTTGTGCCCACTGTTGTTCCTCTTCTTCCTGCAACTCATTCATCTGTCTGTGCAGCTTCATGTCCTTCCTAATTTGCTGCTTCAGCATATGCAACTCCTTCTTTGTTCCATTATCTGTCTTCACACGATCTTCATGTCACTCCGTCACCTCATAGGTTAAGTCTCCAAAGTTGTTTTCATCATCAATGGATCTTCTTGAGCTTGCAACCTTGTTCCGCTTCCATGTTTTGAACAACCCTCCTCTTGTATTCATTGCATTTGGTATGCGGTCTTCAACTGTTGTTCATGATGTTGCTTGCTGTGATGCTGCTACTGTCATATCTTGATGTCCTAGTCTATGAACAACTTGATGTCTTCGTGGGTAAGAAATTTCATGGACACTTGATCGACTGCATCCCCAAGAGTGCTCTGAAAGGTGTCTTCGTCTCTTCTCTCCTGGAAAACATTGTACCTATACTACTGAGAGGAAAATGAACACTTGCAATACCTGAAGACATGGCAACACTCATGGAAAGAAATCTGTCAGTCAAAAACCAAAATGAACATGAGAACTGACTTGAAACATACCTGGGTGAATGATCATGAAGGTTGCGCAATTTCGGCCAGGAGGTCAAAAGATCGACTGCCAAGACTGCACAAGGCATAGTCTGGGCTGTTGAGAGACTGAATGATTGTTGGAACTGTGCAATGCATAGTCCAATCTGGTTGTTGACTGCTAGCATTGTGCAATGTGTAATCTCAGCTGGCAATGGCTAGAGGCTTAGTGACTGCATTGCGCAATTTTCTTGGCCTGCAGTCGTTTTCCCTCAAGATTACACAAAGAAGGCCTGGGAATAGCTGTTGGGAAAAAATGCACATTTCTAGAGAGGAAGGTAGGGCCTTCCCTCTCAGGATTGCACAATGATGTCTTGGTGACACTCTTGGTGAGGCAGAGTCCAGGCCAAGGTTGCCCAGACTCGTTGACGGGCAACTGAAAGTGAATGTGAGTGTGAAAGCATGGTGATACTGAGTGTAAGCATAAGTGAATGATCATGCATGCCAATGATGAATGACAGATTCAAAAAATGGAACAAAATGCATGTGGGTGAGGCAAGTCGTTGAGTCAGCGACCATTCGTGAAAAACAATTTCATGCATGCGACAGTAGTGAGATGTGAACAAAAATTGAAATAGTGCTAGGAAAATCTAATATATATGTAAACGACGGCAAGCATTCAAAGAAATCAAGCAAACAATACTCATACAAGAGAAAACAAAAAAATTGACAGAAATGCAGCACAAGGCATGGGAAGCGGGCTTACCCCAAAATAATTGAGCTGAATGAGTCGACTGCTCCTAGATGTGATGTGGGATGTCAGAGTTGCAAGGTTGATGTGAGGAATGAGCTTTGCAATGTTCGGTTGATGAGTTTTGATAACATCAAGGTTGTGACGCGCTCTGAATTTCTCCTTGCATGTAACCTCCCACTGTTAAACATTGATTCCTCATACAAGGGACGTCTTTGCATGATGCATTAGGAGAAGCAACCTATGCATGCAAGTCTGTTTTTCTTGGTCCCAGAGGGAACCGTTCAACTCAGCTACACATGAAAGAGGTTGTTCAACTGCTTGAAGGAAATGCACATTTTTGGCTGGGACTTGGGCTGACTGCCCAGGAGATTTGTGCAATTTTTGGGTAGAGCAGCTAACTACTACCTATATTTGCACAAATTCTAGGCTGAGAAACCCTGCTGGGGAAATTTGTGCAAATCCTGCTCGGAGTGTTGACTGACAGGATTGTGCAATCCTAGAGCCCAACAGGCTACTAGATAGGATTGTGCAATTTCTGGAGGGAAGGCTGGTTTCCCTCTAGAAATGCGCAATTTTAAGGGGGAAGCTACTCAGCCTGCATCTAGACCAAGTTTGGGTGAGTAGCCTGTGAAGGGAAAGTATCAAACCGTAATCGACAGGCTGCCTTTGTGCAAGAAAGACACTGAATCTTGAGGACTTGACGAAGAAAGGCAAGGAGTTGTGTAAGGTTGGTAGGGAGACTCCAACACAAGCTAGGCAAAATTTTGGAGGGTGGTTGTTGTTGCTACAACAGGTTCCTTTGAGCTTCTTTAAGTTGATAGAGTGGAGGGCCTCTTAAGTAGTGCCCACAACCTCATGAATTTGTCTATTTTGTAGGAAGGTAAACTTCTCAGGAAGAATATGATTAGACAGAATGGGCTTGAGACAGTTGGCAATAATCTTAGCAATTATTTTGTAGAGGCAATTGTAGAGAGATATGGGCCTGAAGTCATCAAAGGAGTTGGACGAATCTACATTGGGGATAAGGGCGATGAAGGTGGAGTTGATGACCTCGTACAGACGACTAGTGAGTCTACATTCCTCCATCAGATTGATCAGATCTTGTCTAATGATATCAAAAAAGGAAATATAGAATTCAATTGTCCACCCATCCGGCCCAGGGCTCTTATCTTTCTTGAACAATTTAACAATACCCTCTAATTCGCCCATGGAAATAGGCCTGACAAGATCCCCTAAGTCTTCTTGATCCACGTATCGAGGGAATAACCATTCTATACAAATAATTTCAGCTAAGGATGCCCTTGGGGGGGCATTGAATAGCCTCCAGAAGTGTGAATTCCCTAGGTGGGAAAGCTGGTGAAAGCAGATTGTATGTCTTTAGTGAGCATGTTTCATATAGTGTTGCTGGCCCTCCTTCTTTTGGAAAAATCTTGGAAATTTTTTGTATTATCATCTTTGGTTTTAACCAAATGGCCCTACTCCCGATGAGCCAAGTTTCCTCACGGTATTTTAGAAACTTGGCTCTCTGTGAGTCTAATCCAGTGAGGTGACATTTTTCCTCATCTGATATAAATCCTCTGCCATGCTCATCGAGTAGGTCTACCATCCTAATTTCAATGGAACTGATGGTTTCTTCATCCCTGACTCTTTTTTCCTTGGTCCATTTGATAGTGAGGCTTTTGATCTCAAGTAGATTCTGATAGAAGCCCTCAGCTATATAACTCCCCCTAGAAGGTTAGTGGGAATGCCAAAAATCTCTGATGAGCTTGATGTAGTCAGGATTCAGTAGCCAAGAGGACTTGAATTTGAAAGGAGCCCTAGGTTTAGAGAAGGGACTTGAGAGCTTAAGGTAGATAGGAGAGTGGTCAAATATTCCACCCATACCAACCCATTGACGATAATTAGGAAGAGCCGAATCAAATGTTCTTTAATGAGGAAGCAATCCAATCAATTGGCTAAAGAAGCATCCCCAGTCCTTCTGTTATGCCAAGTAGGCATCAATTTGTGCATAGGAACATCGATTAGATGGTGCTGCTCCATAAGATGAGTCATGGTGTCCAAAAGTGGAACAATCTGAGCATTACTTCCCTAGGATTCCCCAAATCAAATAGAGAAATTGAAATCCCCTCCTATGACGAGATTGTTATGATTGACCAAGGATAAGTTAAGTAGATGAGGCTAGAAATCAACACGATTGAGGCAAGGAGCATAGATATTTAAAATTTTAATCTAAATCCAACTCCACCCCATGTGGAGATAATCTTAATAGTGCATAGATTAATACCTAAAGAAATACTACCAGATATTCTGATGGTATCATGAGCATGGAAGATCCAGCCTGGCTTCAAAGATTGTAGAACAGGGCTAATCTGGCCTGAATTGGCTAGATTTTCTTACAGATAAAGGATGTTAATGGTCTCAGATTCCAACAATCTTCTAAGGGCTGATTTTGTGGCAGGGCTTGCCAGGCTCCTACAATTGAAAGATAACCATTTCATGATAGAAACCGATTTAGGGTGTTCAATGCTCTAAGAACCATGTTGAGTGTGATTTTCTTCCCTAAAGCTACGTCCACCTTGACCTGTATGATCGCCTTGGAGATGAAGGAATTTCTACCTCTGGTGGACTTGGAGGCTTTAGGAGGGGAAATTAGTCCAATCCCAGATAGATCGAGTGGGTGGATGCTCGTGACCAGAGATTCTATGAGTGTGAGAGCCCCGAAGAGGTAGAAACCTTTGGGGGGTGGAGGGTAGATCGGGAATGGAAGGCAGAGTGGTGGCGGTGGTTTGAGGGTTCCAGTTCAACAGGAACAAAAATAGGGACAATGAGATGCTGGGAATGGATGCAAATGCAAGATGATGATGCATAACAAAAATAGAAGAAATAATAGGAGATGCAGAGTAGAGGGGAGAAGTAGTACCCGATGATCAAGCAGCCACGACTGCAACCTTGGATCTTGTCATGGGTGGTGAAGGAGGCCTGGGAGCAATAGTAATAGGGATTTGAGCATCTTCGAAGCCAGTAGGACTCGGCCCCAGAGATCATGAAATCGACACTTCTGCAATATGTGGTTCTCCCATGGTCACTGCATTCAGATCTTTGGTAGGGGACCCGGCAAGTTTAACCAAAGGGTGGTCTTTGAATATATGCCCCACCTTATGACACCTTTAGAGTGGAAGGGCATGCTTTCATAATCTAGGAGTTGAATTCGTGTAAATCTTCACCAATGCAGTGTGATCTGAGCCTCCAACCCTTCCATGACACCCAAATAAACCAAAATTCATGCCATAGACTTGTTGCCTGAAGATTCATAGGACTTGTCGAAATGCAGACATGTTCCAAGTGCATTCTTGATTCATGAAAAAACATCTTCAGACCAAAAATGAAGGGGGAGACTCGGTAACCTAACCCAAATTTGTCCTTCTCCCACCTGTTCGCGCTCAGGATCAAATAGAGGGCTCTATCGCTTGAGCAGGACTGGTGTCATC
The DNA here is from genome assembly GCA_000404065.3 of Pinus taeda. NCBI lineage: Eukaryota > Viridiplantae > Streptophyta > Pinopsida > Pinales > Pinaceae > Pinus > Pinus taeda. The sequence continues at coordinate 9,783 of APFE030559649.1, forward strand.
TCTATATGCCAATATCACAACAGGACCCATGTTGTTTGTTCTTCTCTAGTAAAACTCAACGCGAACCATCCTCGGGCCAGGGTGGTTACAGATGGGAGTTCCATAAGGATATGCACCCAAATCTTCATGACCCATTGGCGAAGTATTCTAGTGGTGTAGGCATGCCCTCAAACCGTTGCAACTAGTACCAGGTTAATAGTGTCCACCACCTCTGCCATATGCACAGCCACCTCGAAGTTGAGCTCCAATTTCTTGTGAGTTTCCTTAACACACTTTTGTTTTTTCCTTGTCCGCGGAGTAGTAGGGTGTTCTTGAAGAGGCTCTTCAGAACCCGAAGTATGCTGCCGAGATAAAGGGGTGTCGGTTCGGGAGTTGACTGCAAGGGAATAAAAACAACCAAATGTGGATAATGAGAGGCCTAGAGTAGCCAAGGAGTGAGGTGGAAGATGATGAATGATCGATTGCAAAGGAGTAGTGAAAACAAAGGTATTTCTAACCACATTAGGGTTAGTGGAGGGGGTAGTCATATGTGGAATGTCCGCAGGCACGGAGTCAAAGGTAGGGGACAGGGGTATGTAGGAAACAAGATAGGTTGGTGTTGCCGGCGAGAGGGGAGGGAATTTGATTCCCGACGAACCTAATGAAAAATCAGCAGATGGAATAGGGTGCGAGGAGGGTCCAGGTTATAACGACTACGAGAGAAATCCTGCAAAGATGGAGAGATTGTGCCCAACGATTCGTTATCTATCCTCAACGGCATAGACTTCAGGCTAGTCCAGATGGACCCTTCGGGGTTTGGATCCTTCGAATAGTCAACCACATCGACATCCATCACCAACACTCTACAGACAAACTACAGAGACAGTGCGAGAAATAATTAAAAAATATTACTTTTATATAAAATATATTTTAAATATTTTTTAAAATACATAATAAATAAAAATAAAAAAATGAATTTTCATTATTTCATAAATTTTATAAAAAGTAAAAAATATAAGGAAACATGTGTATCACTCACGATGTGAGAGGACTGAAACCTTTACTCAGTTTCCAATTACAAGTCATGTGGTTTACCTTGAATAACAATAATAAATTCCCCACTATTGATTTGACAACTCAATTATGATTGATTTTCCATCCATCCATATATATTATATATATATATATATATATTTATTTATTATTTAGTAAAATAAATAATATAATATTGAAAATATGTAGTTGTGATGTATTGAGATTGATGATGAATAATACATTATATTAATAATTTATTATTATGATAATAATATTTTTTTTATTTTTTTATTTAATTGATAATTTTGAGCATATGAAGTTGTGGTTTGGGAAGAATGATACTAATAATTTATATTATAATAAAAAAATTATAAATAATTTATTTTTATGATAATCATATGTTTTTAATAATAATGATTATTATTTTTTAATTATAATAATAATTGAGAATATATATTTTCACAGTTGGAGAGAAATATTAAGATAAAATTGTGAGGGAGAGTTTTTAAACCTATATCTGGAGGGACCTAAGAATTGAATCATTAATTCTATCTACTTTGAAACCTCAGAGGGGCTAAGAATGAAAGAGTGTATATTTCCATAGTTATTCATATTGAGAGAAATTTCGGGATAAAACTGTGTGGAGGATTTCATCCATCGTCATGGCCCTGAGAATTGAATGGGTGAAGTGTCCACACAAATTGGACATGATTACAAATCTTTTATATAGTATTATCCAAAAACTTCTCTCAAAATGATAATAATTTATGATATTAATATATTTTTTAATTACTAATATTGAGACTATT
>APFE030559653.1:4962-65670 GCA_000404065.3 Pinus taeda
TCTGGAATACTGTGATTGGGTTATGGTGCAAATCTGGATCTGAATAAAGAAGGAACCTGAGCACAAGGAGAAGGATAAGTTCTATTGATGGGTCTTAATCTTTAAGCTTGAATGATAGTATTTTTGTTCTGGGTTTAGATTTGGTGTGTGGTTACAGTTATTGTGATTTGGATACAGCTGTCAGAGAAGTGTCTACTTGATTTAGTGCTAATTGGTGAAAAGGATATTGTTTGATGCAGAAATTCTTGATGATTGATTGACGTTCATGGATCCAGTCTAAAAAATTTATGAAAAGTGGTCCTTGGAAGAAAGAGAAGGTTGTAGCCTTCTTTAGGCCAGCACCTACATACTATTATCTTGGCTAGTGCAAGAGCTAAGGGGGTTGTAGCTCCCTTCTAGGAGAGTCTAGAAAATGAGAGAGGGTTGTAGCTCTCTGCAGGTTGCAGCCTGCGTACTGGTAAAGGACTGCACCAGTACAATTGTAAAAAGAAGTTTCTAATTGAAAGAAGATAGAGACATATTGCAGCAGGTGGTTTTCACCCACATTGGGTTTCCACCTTATATCATGGTGTTCATGTGTGTGGGTTATGTGTGATGATCTGTTCTATTTTACTGCACCTGTTTACTGTTAATATGGTTGATAATGTTCTAATGCACTCATTAAGGATCAGCTAACTGAATCATAAGAAGTTGTGGAAGTAACATATATGAATCTGAATATGGAAATGGAAAAGTTTTATTGATGTGATAATACTGATTCACCCCCCCTCTCAGTATTATTTCCAACATCCAACACACACTCCTTTCCACAGCTCATTTAAAATGAAAGTGTGTTTGATTTTCCGTGACCATTCTGGATAGTTCTCCTTACCGGTAAGAACCGCTCCCACAATGGATATCAATGAATGCATTTTAAAAAATCTATGCACTGTAAAAAAAATGTACCTCTGCTACCAATATGCTATAAGAAATTACAATTCTAATGTGTATAATAGAGGTATATATAAAAAATGTACCTCTTCTACCAATATGCATCTCAATGTTGCTCTTTTAGTTGCCAATATCCAAATTATTGGAAAGTGAAAGGACTATTTAGACATGGAATGCAGTGTAGAGTTTGTGCTTCAGGCCATGAGGCTGTAGTCAACACATGCACTAGACATAAACTATTCACCACACATTACTTACTGTTCAAAGCACGTAGTTGACCATTCAATGCACATACCAGAAGGACATTCAACGCACCATTCCCACATCGAATTCCCATTATTCAACACTACATTCAAAACTATATTCAATGTTGTTTTCTACGTAGTTCAACCTATCCATTCGGTACAACCTTCACCATAGTCCATTCATCACACATAGATTATGAATCGATGCACAGACACTGCACAAACATTGTATAGTGAAACCAAGTGCACAAATCAATGCATATGAACCAACGTACCGACTTGAGCTTAAATTTGTGGGTAGACTCTACAAATTTATCAATAGAGCATAGCACCAACTCAAATATAGAATAATAATCATGGAGAGCAAGGAGGTTATGTGTTACTAGGAGCAGAATCGATTTTACAAGGCAGAGAACTTTAGGGAATCAAGACAAAATGCAGAGTTTTTGTATACCAATGCATATGCATCTGCTAGAATATGTTGGAGTATCCTAGGTATGGAGGTATAGACCAATGTTCGGGCCAACATTCAGGCAACGTTCAATACTCAGTTTCCACACGACATGCAGGGGCTTCATAGGTCTCAGCTTGCAACGGTGCAATGCCACAAAGCTTGTGAATAATTGCCTATAGCTGCAGGATTGATGCCCTGAATTGGCTCAAATGATGGCTCGATGCCACAATGAGAGCAAGCCACAAGAAACAAGCATTTCATTGCTCTTCACGTTAGGTTCACTAGAGAGTGGGGAGATGAGTTGTTCAGGCGAAAATGCATATGACAGTGTAAGTAAGGTGGGTTCAGGCCTCAGGAGCATAACAAAGGTGCGAGTTATGAAAATAGGAAGAACATAGATAGGAGGGAGTTTCAAGGGAAAACTATAATGCCAAAAATAGAGTTGGCTCTGATACCATGTCAGGCCAGAAGGTGACTCCACAAAAATGAGATTGTATATTCATTTAGGTTGTTCATTATTATATACATGAGGGAGTGACTGTAGAGTTTCATCTCCCGATGACTCTCCATTTTCTCTATTATTTATTTACATTATTTACAGTTGTTCACCCAATCCCTATGATTAGGTGTCAACAATAATTGTTCCAAAGAAAAATGGAAAATTGAGAGTATACATTGATTATAGGGAATTGAATAAACCTACTTTAAAATATGATTTTCCACTTGCTTTTTTAGATCAATTTCTTGACACGTTGGCAAGGAAGTCGTATGTTTCATTCTTAGATGGTTTTAGTGGATATAAGATCCTAGTAGCTCTAGAAGATCACGATAAAACAACCTTTACCTATCCATATTGAACCTATGCATATTGAATACTTCATTTTCGGTTATGTAATGCACTTGCAACATTCCAAAGGGCAGTTCTAGGCAATTTCTCTGATCTAATTCATGATTGTGTGGAAGTTTACATGGATGATTTTACTATCTATTGAAATTCTTTTGAATAAGCTCTTAAAATTTTGAAAAAAAATCCCATTAGGTGTAAAGCAGCAAATCTCTCATTAAGCCATGAAAAATGTTTTATGATGTTTTCCGAGGGAATTGTTTTAGGCCACCATATTTCAGGTGATGGAATTAAAGTAGATGCATCGAAGGTGGAAGTGATTTCCAAGTTATCACTTCCTACATGTCAAAGGGATGTTAGAATTTTTCTTGTTTTTACTAGATATTATAGGAGATTTATAGAAAGATTTACAAAGATTGTCTCTCCACTTTTCAGATTTCTTACAAAATATTGTGAATTGATCTTGAATTCTAACTACCAAAAATCTTTTGAAACATTGAAAGAAAATATTTTTGAAGCACCCATTTTAAGACCAAATTGGAAACTACCTTTTACATTTCAACTGATGCCTCAGACACAAATTTAGGTGTTGTATTATAATAGAAATATTTAACTCCTTATGCCATTTATTACACAAGAAAACTTTTGACCCCTAGAAAGTTGAATTATACTATAACAGAAAAGGAGTTTTTAGTTATTGTACATGTCATCAACAAAATCAGACATTACATCACTGATTATGAAGCCTTCATACACACATATCATTCTGCAATTAGATATTTAATGAATAAACCAATTACTAATGGAAGAATTACAACATGGTTATTATTATTACAAGAATTCAATATTACTATTTTAGATAGATGAAGAAAACAAACATAGTTGTTGATTTTCTATATAGAATCCAAAATGATAATAATGATGTTCCTGTAGAAGATAATTTTCCTGATGAATATCTTTTTGTAGTATCTATAAAATCTCGTTGGCTTTCAAATATTGTTAATTATTTAGCTACAAGTTACCATCATACTTGTCTCCTCAAGAAAAGAAAGGTTATTCAAACTAGTGCATCCTATTCATGGATAAGTGAAGAATTGTACAATCCATGACCTAACATAATCATTCGATGGCATGTTAAAGAAAATGAAGTACCATAAATATTAAAGACTTGTCACGATGAAGCATGTGGAGGACACTTGCTGATAAAAGAACTGCTTATAAACTCATTCTCTTAGGATATTGTTGGCTTTCTCTTTTTAAAGATGCCAAGGAATATGTTAAGAGGTGTGACAATTTTCAAAGAATGGGGAAACCTATTCCTTCAGATGAAATGCCTCTACCATCTCAAGTACTTATTGAACCTTTTGAGAAATGGGCTTTAGATTTCTTTGGTCCAATCAATCCACTATCAAGACAAAAAAGGTACATTTTTGTTTGTATAAATTATGTCACAAAATGGGTAGAAGCTAAAGCACTTCCTTTTTATACTTAAAACATTGTAGTTTCATTTCTATTTGAGGATATTTTCACTCATTTTGGTGTCCCAGGGGAAATTGTGACATATCAAGGCACTCAATTTACATCCAAGTTGGTACAAAAGATAATGGAGGAGTACAAAATCAAGTATAGGAAGTCAACTCCATATCATCCACAAGCCAATGGATAAGTAGAATCTACCAATAAATTAATTGAAGCAATTCTTACAAAGGTTGTGCATCTGCATAGAAGGGATTGGGTAGAAAATCTTCTAGAAGCTTTATGGGCATACCATACCACACAGAGAAATACAACAAGACACACTTCTTATGAACTAGTTTATGGAAAGCATGTCCTATTTCCTATTGAGTTCTAGCTATTGACTTCTAAAACAACAACCAAATTGGATCTTGATCTATCATAATCCCAAATACAAAGAATGGAGAAATTGAATGAAATTGATGAGATAATACAAGATGCTATTCAAAGAACCAATATAGTCCAACAACAAAGATCGAAGTGGCATAACAATTTTATCAAAGAAAGGAAATTTCAGCCTGGTGAATGGGCATTGCTTTTTGATTCAAAATTTAAATATTTTCACGGAAAATTTCAAATTCATTGGCTTGGTCCTTATGAGATTAAAACTATCTTTGATAATGGAGCAGTCAAAATTAGAACCATTGATGAAGAGAAAGTGACCTTCCTTGTAAATGGTCATAGAATATGAATGTATCATAAACCATTAACAAGGGAGGAATTTATAAGAAATCTGTAAGATAATCTTGATTTGAAGTTGGTCAAGGAAAATTCTTCTTCCTCTCCAACTCATTCTTCTACTTTTCCTTTTCAATATATATATTCTATATATATATATATATATATATTATATATATATATATAATAATAATTATGTAAACATGAAACCAATATTGTTGGCATGTTGATACAGAAAATCCATGTTGAAAACCAACAGTCCTTGGCAACCTAGATTTTTCTTTTGCATATTCTAGTCCCATTTTATTTGTATTCCTCTTTTCTCTTTTTAAAATAAAGCAGCTACAAATTTGTCAACAATATGGAGATTTAACATAATTCTGCAGTTGAATTAACAGATTGCAACCAGGGAAGATGAAGATTATGGAAAAAACAAATCCAATGAAGGTTGCAGCTGAAACAACTTGACAACTTACAAAAGAAAAATAAAAATCAATAGGACAAAGGATCAAAGGTATGTAAATATTAAGTTATATAATAAAGGTAGAACATTTGAATTATGAAATAAATGATGAGTAATAATTGTTATTGCCATACTGAATAATAATTACCCTTAATTACTCTCACACAATTTTGTTTTTAAAGAAAATATCAATGTCTTGTCAACCAAGCTCGGGTTTCGCCATGATATAATTCAAAGATTGTCGTCTCCTCTACATTCATCATTCCTCTTCATGCTGAAACACTCCCATTTCACTCAAACCCATTTTATTGTCGAGACCGCTCTCACCTAAACTATATTTTCCAATTCATTTCATACTCAAATTTGTCTTACTCCTTAACCCTGTCAAAAGAGAAATTATGGGCTATAATTATCTACCATCAGAGTCATTGTAGTGTTAGAGCCTAATTGGATTAGGTTTCTTGAGGGATACCCACAGGTCAAACAATTGTTGTAGCAGGAAAGATGGCTAGAATTTGTGGAGAAATTTGATGGGCATGAGAATGAGGTAAAAAAATATTTCACTAGGGCATATGAAGACATTGAAGTAGAAATTGGGGACATGAAGCTAGTGTTAACAGAGTCTTTAGTAGCAGGAGCCACATGAATTCCAAGAGTTGGAGAGAGCTAGTTTAAGAATAGAAGAATTGAAGAAAAATAATGTAAATTTTTTGTTAGGAATCCAAGTATGGACATTTTTGTGTTTAAAAAGGGAATACCAGTCACAACTTTGAAGAGTAAATGGAGGAATTTATTGCTAATCATTCAAAAGTTTATAACTTGTGAAGGAAGATTCGGTAACGTGTTTTTTTATCATGCACGTTTAATGATGAATTTTCTAGACAGAAATGAAATTAACCTATCATATTTCCTACTTCGAAATTTAAGAAAGATGGCTAGTAATGTTCAAAGAAAAATACAATATATAGACGATTATCTATACCATCATGACCTAGTGAAAATATTGATTGAAGCACATCTGAGAAACATAGGAGACAATTGGGAAGATTTCTTAGTCAGAAATCATATCATGGAAGTAGAAATAGAAGAGTCTAGTGGTAAAACAAAGAAAAGTAGAATAAATATGCCCATAGAGGATAACTCGCCTCCACAATAAGAGAAACATTCAAAGGATGAGATTCCTCTTGCAAATATGTTAGTAAATCTTAAAAAGGAAAATCTTGAAAGGAAGATAACTAAGTCTCTTACTACTAAATCAACATCTAAACCATCATCTACCATAAGAAGAAGTGCAAGGCTCAATAAAAAAATGCATGAACAACCTTGACCGTCCCCAGCATTTGTTGATTTAAAGAAATAAGAAATAAAACCTAGAATTTCATCAAATTCCATCCCTAATAGTTCCATCAACACCTATTCCATCACCATTTGCCAGTCTAGTTAGAAGAACTCTAGAGATTGATCCTATGCAGCAGGAAATTTACGACTATATAGAAACTTTGGAAATAAGAGCTACAAGTAAAAATATTGCATCGTCCTCAAACCAAGGAGAAAATGAAGCAATCCTTTCTAATCTTTCAGGAGAAATTCAAGTTGAATACACCCTCAAGCAATAAATTTATGAATTCAAAATACTAAATAGACATTCGAAGAATGAGAATGAAACAATAAAGGCACATAATTAAATTCACAGAACCTAGAAAGAAAACATACTTCTACATATTGGTTTTTGGTATAAGAAAAACAGGAAATGGACATCTGAAAACAAATTTTTTAAGAGGAAAATTATAGGCCTACAACACACAATTTTGATTAAGAAATCAAGGATGGCAGTCACTACTAAGAAATCACGGAGAAGTAACTTGGATGCCCTTGCTCAAGTATCTGAGGAGGCTCAACAACAGGAAGGACTCACAGGTTTGAAATTTTGCATGAGGACATGTAATGTCTTCCATCTGGGGGAATGTTGAACCCCAACATTGCTTTTTTTTGACAACTTTGTTGCACTCCATTCCTCCCTTTTTTACCTTCATAACTATAATTTGGGTATCAGTTTACAAGGTTGATAGAAAAGAAGGTACATAATCATCCTCTATTTCATAAATATCACTTTTATTTATTTGTTTATCTTATTATCTAGCTGAGCTACTGAATTACAATGATTCTGCAACTGATTTATGTTTCTGCAGCTAAGTCCAAGGTTCGATAGGTTACAGAGCTTTCATTGAGAAATAAGGCATATGGGTAGTTGGAAATTAGTTGGGACATTTTTTTTTCCTACTTGCAGAAGTTGGATCGATAAAGAAGGCACTCTAATATCTCGGTCAAAGCATAAGCCAATCATCATAGAAGGCAAATCAAGCGAGTAAGATGAAAATTTTTCATCTCATGATTTGTTGCGTTGATAGAAAATCATAAAAATATCACGATATATTATATTTTATAGTTAATTATAGCTAATGTCGATTAGCATGGGCATAATACTATGAAACATTTATTGCATAAGGGTTTTATAAATATACCTCTAGGCATAGTTGGGACACATTTGAATTTTATTTGTCAAAACTCTATTTTTCTATATAAACTTTGTTTCCTTCGATTTTCTTGTTGTGCAATCTCAATGTGTGGTTGATCATCTCGTGAAAGTGTTAGAGTGCTACTTGCTTCTCGTAGGAGGCCCCCCTCAAGATAGTAAGGTTTTCCTTTTGTTTACAGTTAGAAACACATTTTATGTTTCTGGCATATTTCAATCAATTCGTTTAATGATTTAAGTTTTGATTGCTAGATAGGGGTTTAAGATTGTTTTGCAACAGGTTTATATAATCATTTTATTATTGAAGAGAAGCAAGATTTATAGTGCACATGGATAGAGTATGAGTTGACATGAATTAGAATCATAGCTTTACATTATAGTGATATAGATATGATTTTCATTTGTAGAGCTAATCTTTTTTTTGTTAAAGTAGATTCATTTAGAGTGTGATTTTATTGTATGTGTAATTTTGTTTAATAAATAATGATTCCATTTGAATGCAATTGTGATTTTCATTAAGAAAGTGTGATTTTAGTTATAAGAAAGTGTGATTTTCATTTAAGTAAGTGTGATTTTATTTATGAGCAAGAGTAATTTCATTTTAAAGCACGTGTGTGAGTGTGATTTTATTTTAAGTAAGAGAAATAGAATTGGTTCCATTTTTATGAGCAATTTATTTACTTACATAGTTGTAGAGAAACATATGCATTCTGATATCTCAAATTAACTTAGGAATTACATGAGTGACAAAGACTCCTAACACATATAGTGCACATACATTTCATCAATTTACTATCTATAGTTGATAATTCAAGTAAGTAATTTAACATCAATTAAATTACCAAATAATAGGATAAGAGGAATTCAAGATCTCTATCCATGGTAAATGGTTAAAACTACCTTGGATTCTTCTAGAAGAGGAAGCTTCGAAGATATTTTTTATTTTTCTTGGATTTATAGAATCAACACACCTACAAAAGGGAGAAACATGTCCTGACTAGCACTGGTGCTAAGGTATGAAACATGTGTTAAGTACAAGTGGCCAAGCATGCAAGGTGCACTGAGGCTATTTTTTTTTTTTGAGCTAATTGTCCCAGAAGATCATACTTTTTTGAGAAGTGATGCTTAGGTATTTGTGAAGGGATTCTGATAAAGTGTTCAAGATTGTTGATTGATTTGGTTTGTAGGCCTATTGAATAGATGTGACAAAATAGTCTATAATAGATTGCCCCCTAAAGTACAAAGTCAGAAGCAGTGGCTGAGGTTTGAAGTGCTTTAGCTTGTGAAAAGTGCAGATCAAGAACAACTGGTTGAAATCATCATCTGTTACAATATATTTTTCATCTTGATACAACTGCTCAGGGAGGCATACCCATATTCAATGTATAAGTCATATTACATGTACAATGATAAAAATAATTCATTCATCGATGAAAAAGTGTGGACTCATGCTTGGATAATATTATGTATGATCATAGCCATCATACTTTGCGATCTAGTATGAATCCTAAAAAATTAACTCGGATGGATGAAACTAGATCTGATGTCTTCTATCTTATTCACTTGATCATTGGATAGTACGAGTCTAACTATGCGATTAAATGAGATTAATTTGAAAATAGTAGACACCATATGATTACTGACCAATGATGCAATTCACTAACAGATGTAAGAGAAACCATTGCTGATGTTAATGGTTCTCAAGGTACAATAGTACACTCTATGTGGTGTGAATAGCTAAAGTCAAACAACAAACATAATCTTATGGTAGAAGGCGAATGATGAAGACATGTTGCCAATAGTGAGGAAGCTTGCCATTGACATATGAAAGCTCTAAGGTACCATAGGGAATTTATAAGTCAACTTCCTAGATAATGTGTTTATGTCGACAAGAAGTGACTCATCACAGGAGGCCCTTGACGTATCCCCCATCAACGACACGAAACAGGTATCAAGGTTTGAGACAAAATGATCCTAATGTAATGATGGATTAGGAACAAAAACAATTAATGAATGCTTAAAGGTATCATAGAAAATATCAACTGAGGAAACTCTCTTAAAAATATCAGTAACACTTTACAGAGTTGGCAACATTGACTCAAAACTGATTATGGATGCTTTTGATATCGTATGATGAACCAAAGAGGGAAGCATATTTCCCAACCCAATAACCATGGAGATGAAATAGAAGAGTATCATGTTCAAGAGTGACTCACTACCATTAATAGGTTAATTACCCTATTTTCCCAATTTCCCCAACCATTTCTAGTCAGTACCTCTTTATTTTTAACAAACTTGAGGAGGATAGCATAAGCTTGACCTATAAGTTCATCCTTCAGATGAATCCATCTGAGTATTTTTAATGAGCCCTGAGAAGGAATGATGTAGTCTCTTCATGTTTTATGAGTCCATTGTTGGTTGATATATTTACAAGTCTAGCAAAGGTGTAACTCAACTTCTTTTTCATGTTTAGAGATTTTGAAAAGGAAGAAAAAAATAAAACTCCAAAGGTTATTTTCATATAATTATCTCTTGAGTCTGAAAAGATAGAAATTAATACTCTAGAGAACCTCTTATCCATGTGTGACTAAGGTATTCTGTTTTCGTAAATAGTCTATCCCAATCTAGAAAATTCATAAACTTATATTGGGTAGATGTCTTTTCATTTGCTTTAAGGAGTTCAAAAAAGACAAGTGCTTGACGATCTTTTCATGTTTTTGGGAGCCTGAAAAGAGCTAAAAGAGGACTCCTCCTAGAGGAATGAGTGGTATAAAGGGTAGAAACTAGTTCTAGTCATGTTGGAACTGGTCAAAACACATAGAGGTCAAGAGGCTCACTAATAAGACCACTAATCACAATTATTCCTTAGGAAAGAGTACAAAAACCAAGTGAAAGCTTACAATTGGATAAGAATATGGTGACGATGGAATGAGAAAATCAAGGGTCATATGGAAAAAATAGGCTGATCAAAAATGGAAATCACAAGTGATAAAATGGGAGTGGTTTCATTTTTGCGAAAAGTTTCAACATGGGAAAAATTGTGCTTGACAGTGATTGGTTTTATTTTTACACAAGATTGAAACATGAGAAAACTATGCTTGGAAGTACTTGAATATGGTTTCATTTTTTCACAAGCTTGAAACATGAGAAAAACAATGCTTGATATTGGTTTCATTTTTAAACAAGCTTGAAATAGGGGAAACTATGCTTGAAATTTGTTTTCATGCCCTTAGCATAATGACTCAATTATAGGTACATGCCCCCCAAGCTTCATTTCATTTGCCTAGGTAGACTACAGGTTCTAATAGGTGGATGGAATGAAGGTTTATTTACGAGATCAAGTGAAAGAATCAACTAGGAATTTACATGATCTAATCAAAGACTTGAATTGGAAGGGGATTTGTTTCATTTGTTAATGAACTTCACATAGGAAAAGAACTATGCTCAAGGGACCTTGTTGGATTAGGGGGTCTTGACCTAGGTTTAGAGTTAGTTATGCCAACCAACAAAACACTACACTTCTAGACCTTTTGACAACAACCCACATAGCGCAGGGTGCATGTGATGCAGGAAAGTGTTCCCTCTGCAGACAGAGGCAACCCCTCTAGCCCTAGAGTGGGTCTAGTCACAAACAAGGATAGATCAACAATACCTTTCCTTAAACAGTCAAAGTTGGAGGCCTACCTCAACCGGTGGTTGATGGAGTTCTGTTGCACTACCCCAACTTTCGCTTCCTTCTCCTCAACGAGTGATCAACCTGAAACAATGTAGAGGAAATACAACAAAGCACGTAACCGGAAAAAAAAATGATCTATTTACTCACAAAGTCAAGAAGTCATGAGCTATTAAGTACATTAAATACAAGACATAGGAAAACATCATTGATTGCATTAATAATGAAATAAGAGCAAGCTTACAACCGGAGTCTTGACGTCACAAGCCTTCTCAGAGGGATCCAGTCAGCATGTTCTTCAAGCATTCACTCTTTGAAGATGGATCTCCCAACACACAAAGGCCATCTCTCTCACTCATAAGTTTTTCATGAAATCAAGGGCACTTCACAGCCTTCCACAAGCTATCAACACTCCCAAACTAGTTCACACTCACACCAACTATCTATCAAAAGTCTTAACAGCACTGCTCAATCCAAGAATTTACCAACTACGAACTAGCTGATCATATCAAAAGTGAGTCTTTAAATAGGAGAAGGAGTCTCCATCAAAGGTGGAAGAGAGAGCTTATCACCAAGGAAGGTAGCACAATTGATGGAACTGCCACACCAGGGAAGGAAGGGCGACACAAACTAGGCCAACAACCAGGTTTGGAGTAATCCAGAAGGCCGACTGTTGGAACAAACTCAACCAATTTGGATCATCGCGGGTACATAACTGAGATTCAGCGCTGACATCAAGAGTAAGCAATCTAGCTAGCTAGATCATCGCTTAAGATCACAAGTAACCTCACGCTGGAGCATGAAATCGGACCATCGCGGGAATCAGATATACTTCCACACTGGTAGTGTGGATGGACTGTTTATGAGTGCCCTTCAATGCGTATATTAAGTCCATAGTCATGATGAGGCAGATAACTTAGGAAAAGTGGGTCAATTGGCAATATAAGAGAGAATTTTTTCAACATGAGCATGTTTGACTTGGACACATGACACAATAGATGGACTGGGAGTGAAGGCATTGAAAAATTACTATGTAACAGATGCCCCCAAAAGTATGAAGCTCGAGAGAGTGGGAGGGGTGAAATTCTTTACAAAACCACTGAGTTAGAACACCATTCGGAAAAACCTGTAGGCGCAAGTATAACTGATATCTCTGATTGTGACATACATGTAGTCTAGGCATGGATGCAGCCATCCAAAAGACATACAAACTAGGTCTGTGGTATGGACGCAGCCATCAAGCTAATGAGACCATGATAATGATAAAGGTATGGTTGTAGCCATCCAAAAAGACTTAATTATGGCTGCAGCCATCCATAAATGAGTCATGTAATCACAAACCAATCCACGCAACCTGAACATATGTGATCTGAGTTCGAGATCTTGAACCCAACCGATCATAGTACAAATTCTAACATGCGAATAGAGGTGCTAAAGTTGAGCATGATAGAAAATCGCTTGATTACCAGTTGATGATGTAAACTGTTAACAAGCGCGAGAGAAACCACCAATAATGCCAATGGTTCTCAAGGTACTATCCAGTACATTCCATGAAGTGTGAAGAATGAGCTGAAGTTGAACACTCGTGGAATCACCCAATCGGCAACCAATGATGTAAGTCAACTGTCAGGCACAAAGAACTGGCCATTGAGGCATGCAAGCTCCAAGGTACCAAAAGGGATCTCTAGATAAATCTCCTAGATAATGAGCTGAAGTTGACAAGAGATGATCCATCGCAAGAGGGCCATAATGTTTCCCCCATCAAGGACATGAGGCAAGGAACAAGTGGTAGACGATGAAACAGAGTATCAGAGGAAAAGGCAAGGATGTAAACTACAGAAGGATTATACTCTTGAACATGTCGGCGACACAACTTCGGAGGGTGGCAGCATTCAGGTACCAAAGGATCAGAGGCTTAATGGAAATAGCATGGATAAGATGGAATGAGGCTAAATGACAACCCAAACCCATGGATGGCCAAATGACGATGTATGGATATCCCAACCCGACAAGAAGCAGAAGTGTCGATGTTCAAGAGTGACTAGCTGCCATAGACAATCAATGATGATTTCCAAATTTTCCCCCACCATTGCTGGTGAGTACCCCAATTATTTTTGAAAGCAAGCTTGAAGGGGATAGCATATGTTTGCAATATAAGTTCGACCTTCGGTCGAATCCAATCTAGTAATAGTTTAACGAGCCCTAGGGAGGAGAAGCTCGAGTCTTGTCATAGTGATGATTCCAATGTCGTCAGGGTTTAACAAGTCCGACATAGGTAAAACTTGGAGTCTTTTTCATGTTTAGAGAGTTTGAAAAAGACACGGAAAAGAAAACTCTAGGGGGTCCTTTTTCGTAAAGTTGTGTCTCTTGAGCCTAAAAAAGTATAAAATGATACTCGAAAGAACCACTTGCCATTACGGTCAAGGAGTACTTTTCGTGATTAGTGATCTCGACCCGAAAAAGTAGAAAAGTGATCGAAACCACGTCGTTTCGTAACCAATAATGAGCCTGAAATGAAAAAAACTTGGCAATCTTTTCTTCTTTACATGGTTGGAAAATAGTTTAAAGCAGACTGTCTCTCATTTTGTTTAACGAGTCGAAGGGGACAACTCGGCAATCTTTTCATTTTTTGAGTCCGAAAAGAGCGTTAAAGATGACTTTACGGACCAAGTGCACACGTAACTCCACCACATGTAGTTTTGCACAAAAGATGTTAAACGTAAAATCGATTTGACATAAATAATGCGGAAACATAATCATAAGCCAAATTTCCAACTAATTGTGTGAAAAATGGTAAAACCCACATTATAAAGTGCAATTTTTTAATTCATTTATTCTCTTTATGCAGGGCATTATGGCTTTTGTCTGGCAGGAATGAACCCATGATTTTAACGATGAGGCAAATTTTGTTGATGCTGGGTGTTGAAATGCCTTATGTGCATGCAGATTGCTAAAATTCTTCTTGACTCCGCATCTTCGGTCCCAACCTGATCTACTAGAGTTGATAATCCGTGCATGGAATTCAGTAGACGGAAAATTCATAATCCGAGGTCGAGACATTGAGTTCGATGCAACAGATGTATACTTTTTGACCGGATTGTCTCGACGTGGTGAGAGGCCAATCCTAGAGGGCCAGCAGCCTGGGGGCGAATCACTAGAAATGATAATGGCACGAGTGTGCCCCCGGGCGCGAAGAACAAAGAGCAGGAAGGTGGAAATCCCGATGGTGGAGGACTTAGTTCTCCATACAGTTCTATTTATGGTAACCAGGGTAGCGGGCTCCCAAGCCCAACACGAGGCATTGAAGACCCAACTACAATTGGCTCTTGAATGCCTTAATTTGACCATGTTCAACTGGGCGGAGACAGTGACAGCAAATATGAAGAGACAACTTAACAACTGTCATCGAGGAGAGACGAAATAGTTTGGTTATGGATCCATCTTGATCCTGCTCATGTTGGAGCGGGTACCAGCACTGTAGTTGTAGGACATGGTCTTAGATGCGCCCAGACCACGAGAGCCCAGGATCACATGGTGGGCCCACGTTATGCCACGAGGAGGTGGCGAACACCTGGTGTCATGGGGGGGCAATCTTCCGTGAGTGGCTGGAGCACCAGATTATCTTTGTTGAGGATTGGCCATACGCTGGGATGGACTTTCGGGGAGATCCCAATATGTAGCTGCCTCCTGGTGAGCAGTGGGATGATGGTGGTAAAGCACTTAACCACGGTATTTTTATATTTTATCTTTTATGATGTTTTTGAATTTTTTCACACATACATCCTAATGAGGTACTCTATGGTATTTGCAGATATGGGACTAGTGAGACCCGTAGGACTGGCTCTAGAGGTGTGGAGGGACCCAAAGGGTATCAGAGGGCTACCCTTGGCTCCTCCAGCTGGCGATTCGATAGAGACAGTGGCCCAAAATATTGAGGGTCTGACGGCGGGGATCCCAGATTACATGGGGATTGAGGAGGTCCCCATAGAGTTCCAGATTCACATAGTAGGGGTGATTCCTAGGTTGCACCAATTGTTGAGACGAGTTGCACGAGTGGTGGTGTGCTATAGGGAGCACAACCCACCACAGTAGACGCCTAGGTTTTATCCTGCTGATTTTTTGAGAGACATGTGTCTCGGATGTGTGGAGAGCACAAACTCTATTTGGACATATACATTTATTTTTTGAGGACCTTGGTATGCCACACGAGATATATATTTACATATTCCTATGGTTCATTATTGTGTTTTGAATGCTTCTATATGTTTTTTTGATTACATGTTACGCAAATGTCTGTCTAATACATAATTGGCTAATGCATCAGTTAACATGTTTAATCGTCTTGGAATATGTTGATATGTGATGAAATCAAAATTCCTCTCTAACAATTTAACACGTAAATACAACCTTAAAATCTGATGATCTCTCACGGAATAACGCCCATTAAGCTGGCGGAAAACAAGCTGAGAGTCTAGATTCACAACCAAGGCATGAATGCCAAGGTTCATAGCCTCGATTAGAAGTTCAATAACAGCACTATATTCAGTGACATTGTTTGTGGTACAGCCCAGACAAACACCTTTAAGGTCTACTAACTCACCCTGAGGATCGTAGATCACCCATGCCGCAGAAGACAGATTGTGTGTACTACGACATGCACCATCAGCGAAACCAATGTAAGGTGCACCGGACATCTACATACGAAGCAAAAGACACAATAAGTGGCAATTATGCCTTCACACCAAGCCGAAAACATGAAAACACACACACACACAACACACCTACTGAAAAAACATGTATGTACAAATCAGAGTGCATGGGGTTTATGCATAATATTTTTTCAGATAAAGCCCATTTCAGGGCTTATCCAGAGGGTTCCCTTCATAATCAATCAGCTTGTAGGCCCCTTTTTGCAAAACTTTCTTTAAAATATAAGGCCCGTGCCACATAGGTTCGAATTTGCGTGCCCCCAACTTATCATTCGCTTGATCATAAAGTAGGACTAAATCTCCTTCAACAAAAGAATGAGGATGAACAATATGATCAAAGTGAGTTTTCACTCCTTCCGTGCTTCAATAGCTAGAGAGGCTAGTCGACGGGTCTCGTTTAGTCGCTCTAGATAGAGAAGTCGTTCTTCTACTGGAGTAGTGTTGGGGAGTAATTTGATGGCTAATTTCAGAGAAGGGATCTCACACTCAATGGGAAGGGTAGCCTCCATACCGTATATTAATTGGAATGGGGTGAATCTGGTGGCATCCTTCACTAAAGTTCGGTAGGCCCATAGGGCAAAGAATAACATCAAATGCCAGTTGGACTTGTGCATGCCAACGATGCGTTGAAGAATTGTAACTAGAACTTTGTTGATGGCTTCTACTTGGCCATTGGCCTGAGGATAGTACGGTGTCGAGCTATCATGCCATAGGCCCAACTGGGTTGTTAAATCGGTCATCATATGATTACAGAAGTGCTTGCCATGATCAGTGACGATAGCCTGAGGGACTCCGAATCGTGAGATAACATGATTGAACAAAAATTGTGCCGTTGTGTGACCATCTTCAGATAGTGTAGGTATCACCTCGGCCCATTTTGTGAAATAATCAATGGAAATGATGATATACCCATGCCCCCCGGCTGAGCGAGGGTTATAGGTCATATAATCAATGGCCCATTTGGAAAAAGGGCCAATGGTAACAACAAGGTGCAATGGAGTAGGAGGCGCGCAGATTTTCCGTTGGTAGATTTGGCACTCATGACAAGAACGGACGACGAGAATGCAATCCTTGAAGATGGAGGGCCAAAAATAACCAGCACAGAGAATCTTCTGAGTAGTGGCATATCCAGACATGTGACCACCACAGGTGCCAAAATGGAAGTCATTTAGAACTCGTTCAGCTTCCTCGAGTGTTAAACATCGGTGGAGAATAGAGTCGATGCCGAGCCGGTACATCGTGTCCCCAATAATGTGATAAGGTTGAGATTGATGACAAATTCGTCGTCGAGCATCCTTGGACAAATTGGGATGAAAAGAGGACATCTGGAGATAGACAATAATATCCATGTACCAAGGGTAGAGGGTGTTGATCAAGAACAGAGTTTCATCTGGGATATGATCCTCTAACCGAGAGGGTGGAGTAACAGATGGCAGAGAGCAAAGCAATTCAGCAAAGACGAGGGACTTCTTAGACTTGGCAGTGGTGAACTCCAAGTCAAACTCTTGGAGGATGACAATCTATTTCGAGTATTTCCCCCCCAGTAACTGACGTGAGAAAATGTACATCATCAGGTTGCAATCAGAAATCACCATCGTGATACACAATAGTATATAACAAAAACATTGGACGACACAAACAACAGCCAATGCCAACTTCTCAACATAGGCATAGCGAGTTTCCGTATCAAGTAAATTGTGGCTGAGATAATAAATGATATGCTCAATACCATCATTGTCATCTTGAACGAGGACCATGCCGATGGTGGTGTCAGCAATGACTAAGTAAAGAGTGTAGTCCCGGTGATAATCAGGGGGACGTAACAAAGGAGTAGAAACAAGGAGAGCCTTGAGACACTCGAATGACTCTTGGGCGGCAGCATCCCAACAAAAAGGAGTGTTGCGTTTCAATAACCGCATATAGCCTTTGGCCACTTCGGTGTAATTTGGAATGAATCGTCGTAAAAAATTCGCTTTTTCCTGCAAATTCTACAATTGCTACAAAGAGGCAAGGGGAGGAAGATTCAGGATGGCTTCGATTTTAAGAGGATCTAAACAGATACCCTCTTGGGAGACGATGAACCTGAGAAGTCTGCCAGACTCGACACAAAAGACACATTTATGGGGATTGAGCCGGATACGATAGTGTCTACAATGGAGAAAAATTTCGCGAAGGTGAGTGGGATGGTCTTGATGCCTTAGCGAATGAGCTAGAAGGTCATCCAGGTAAGGCTGCATAATGTGTCAAATATCATGAAATGAATACGACATTACGCATTGGAAGGTGGCACCAACATTTTTTAAGCCGAAAGGGAGTTTCTTATAAGCAAAAGTGCCCCATGGACAGATAAAGGTGGTCTTGTGTTGATCAGCGAGGGCGATACTAATCTAGTTATAACTAGAAAAGTCATCCATGAACGAGTATATTTCACTCCCGGCACACTCGTCAATGAGCTAGTCAATGAAGGGTGTAGGGAAATTATCTTTGGAACAAGCTCGATTAATATCGCGGTAGTCAACACATACCTTGATAGTGCCCTATTTTTTAGTGACAAGGGACAATATTAGAGACCTAGTCTATGAGTGGGATGGGGTAAATAAAACTAGCCTTGAGAAGATTTTCCACTTCCACCTTAATAGTTGCAGCCTTTCGGGGGTGCACGAGGTGCAGACGCTATCGGACAGGTTTAGCACCCGAATAGGTAGGTAACTCATTCACCACAATGCTAGGATTGATGTCAGGCATCTCTTCATAAGACCAGGCAAACACATCATGAAATTCACATAAAAGACCTGTATAGAGCTGAATCTCCTTTGGAGTACAAGTTACTCCAACATGGATATGCTCGACAATCCCTGGTTTAACAGAGATGTCGATGGGTTGAGTTTGCGTGATATTCCCCATATTCCCTTTAGAAGACACTTGACAGATTTGAATAGGTGTCTGAAGAGGTTGAAAAGGGAAGCAAGAAACAAACCGCTCAAGACAAGCAAGCATTTCCCGATGGGTAGGGAGAAACAAGGAACGATGGTGGTGATCAGGCCAAGGGGGTTCCTCGAAAGACATGGTCTCAATGATCGCTTCATCAGAAGGAAAAATTTCTTGTAACGGGTTTGAAGAAGCGCTATCTCCAAGCCAAGGGGGTTACATGTACGAGTCGAGAGCTCTACTCAAAGGAGAAGATTCAGAGGATGGAGCCAATGTAGAAACAATTTCGATGTAGTTGAGTTCGGCAGAACTCAACGGCATCTCATCGCCCTAGGAGCTTATCTGATCAGGAGGGGCAAGAATCCATGGATCAGAGTGAACAAAAATCATATTGATGGGGGCGATATTGGGAGGTGGGAGTGAAAAAACACCCATAAGGGTAGGATCTTTAAAGAGTCCAGCACCCACACTCTTAAGAGGAATTGAGGTATGCTCCACAAAAGGCACATTGCCATCAGAGGAAGAGGCGAAGAAGGAGAGCTGGTCTACGGTGACAATCTTCCCTTGGTGAGGGAAATGAATGACATGAAATAGAGATGAGGCCACGACTCGCATGGCATAGGTCCAGCTTCATCCTAAAAGGAGGTTGTAAGTTAAATTGGCGTCAACAACTTCAACCTCTACTTCGACCATCTTCCCTTCCAATGTAATGGGCAAGCATTGGAGGATACCATAAGGACGAGACTCTCTCCCCTCAAAGGCTTCCAAGGTCGTAGGAGACTGGCTCAGAGTTGGAGAACCAATAGCCTTCCAACAAGCAACAGGCATTATGCAAGTAGAAGCACCCTCATCAATGATAGTGCGATGAATCATTTTGGAATTGATGACGACTTGAATAAGGAAGGCAATTTGGTGAGGTAGCCTTGGTATATGACCGTCCAGGTCAAAAGTAATCAAATCTGAGTCAGCCGGGTCAATGCCACGGATGGCCGATAGAAAAGACTTCTTCTAAGAGGGGCAGCTTTGGAGAACTTCTAATGCGAACATAGCTGACGGAGCCTAGGCTAAGTCCTCAACAATGCTATAGTGCTGAGCAGCATGAACATTGGGATTGTACGAAGATTTCCAGAGTATGCCTTTAGGAGGAGGTCAGATGACCATTTCAGTGCTAGGTCGCTCAATATGAAGGGGACCAGAACTGGATGGAGGAGCACTAGAGGGGAGCTCAGGCTCCTTCCTGGCTGGTGACAGATACTCTTTTGCCTAGGTACTAATGTGGATAGGAATCGTCCCAGCCATAAATACCTGAGAACCTGTTGAAGCCCCGAAAATCAGCACTCGTTCTGGACCTTGGTTAGCAACTCCTTTTCCGTTTGGTATAGTGGGTCCGATTGGAGATACAAGACCAGTTTCCCAATTTATGTGTGTGCGCGTTGAGAATTGATATTTCTTTTCTAAAATTTCCTAAGTGAGATGCTCTAATTCTAGCTCTAATCTAATGACATGCAATTGTATTCTAATAAATAGAAATATCTAATTCTACACTAACCCAGGGTGTAATCTTTATGTTATGCAATCTAAAATAATTTCAAATAACAATCTGTAATAAAGATCATTCAACTGTTATGAGAAAAGAATTCAATATAGATAAACCACTTCGTATAAAAAGTTATACGAAACAGTTGTGAAAAACATATCGCATAATAAGCTACTCATACATTAAGCATAAATAAATAGCTATCACTGTACAAAAGTGCCAAATGATAACTCAGTCATTCACGCATTAATATATAAATAGCTAAACATGAATATCACTTTAACACAAAGGAAAAAATAGTTAAGAGATAGAAGTACCATTTATAACTAGTTCTACTCATGAGCTTCAAGCGATAATGATTTATCTCTTCTTAATCCAACATCCACCAAGAGTACAGAAGTGCAACATTAGTAGCAGATACTAAATGCAGATATCAATAAATCATGTTCCATTCATTCATGAAAACCTCCTCGGAGGGTGCAAAAGTGCATGTTCTGAGGACAAGTTTTTGATAAATTTCAGGACCCTTCTCTAAATGCATGAGAAGGGTTTAAATACTACTAACTAAATCTAAAAATAACTTATTACAAAAATGTAGGATACAATTTAAATGACCGCCCTTTTTTTAGGCAAAAATAAAGCAAAATTAATACTAACATTGGATCTAAAACTAACAACTAGCTATTTCTGTATCTGTTCCTTGAAATCACAAGCGTTCAGCATTCGCTTGAGAAGAGTCAGCTAGCCGACTTCATACTTTAACTGTCCTACAAAAACGGAATCAACAAGGGCTGGCACCATCTTCTCAGCAGAATTGATGATGCATTTGAGAGTCATACACTGGCTGTGTGGTTTTACCAAATACGCCTAGTAAGAATCCCAATTCAACTTAGTTAATCTTTTGATTGATTCTGCCTTTTCTTGAGCCTTCTGTCTCCAACCTGCTTGTAGTTGTTGCACATATATACATATCATTTTGAAGATATTACTGACAATCACCACTTGTTTTTTTTTTAGGATTCAAGTTTTACTTTTTTACCTCTAGCGTTCTTTCTTACAAATTTCCAGGCTTACAGGCGACTGAGCAATTAGAGGCTTTCCTTTTCAAGAAGTTTTTCCCAGCGATGCATGATCAACACTAGGCGCTAATCGGAAACTACCTTTGTTTCTTGATCCAAGCTTCCTTGGTGCGATTGTTTGCCTCTTGCGTGCTTTCTGTTAGTGGTTATAAAGCTCAAATTTTGTGAAAATGATGATTCCGTAAGTTCTTGACCCTGAGTCTTAAATCATCTATTTTTGATGTCAGCACTATCCAATACCCATTTAACCATGTCTGTGTAGGGGTGAATTTTGGGTCTCGCCGCTATCTGGTACAAGAACGAGCAAGCTAGATCTATAACTGATGCCTCAGAAGACCCATGTAAGCCTGCAGTAGCTGTAGCCTCCATTATTTTGGGATTCTCTTCCTCAAGTGGATTATACATGCCTTCCCAAGTAGTAATACTAGTGTCTCTATTACAGGTGGTGTCTGTATACAAGGGCGTCATTTCTTTGTCTTCAGAGCTCAAAGCTTTTCCTTTCTTCCCCATAATATCTTGTATACTACTTTGTATAGTTCTTTGTTCTTCGTTCTTGTAGTTTACAAGTCATATGAGAGTAATGATAAGGAAAGGTGACGGGAAAGGTTTAAATGCTGAAGACATATAAAATATACCACCTTACGTGAATTGGCTCTTCGATAAGCACAAAACCATATTTCATTAACAACTGGAAACTAACTCATTAATTAGCATTAAAGCGCATAACCAGGTCTCGGTTTATGGAAACAATCTTTCTCGAACAATGAACCCAAAAGATCTGCGATTTTGCGATTTGCTTTGCAATATCGCAGATCGCTGTATCGCATTACCACAATAACATTCGGCCGCTCTATTGCTATATCGCTTTGCTGCTCTATTGCAATATCGCAATATCGCTGGATGGTGGCATATGACAGTTTTCTGTTAATGTATTCTCTACGAAATGCGATTTTGCAATATGCACCATCGCATATCGGCGGTTTGGGGTTTTTCAGTGTAAGTGGTCTTTGATGCATGCGATGCGATGAGGTTTCACATCGTGATCTCGCAATCTTAGAATTTGGCTTGTAAAGAGGTATCCTATTATCCGTTTTGTGATGCGATATTTCTTATGGAGTGATTTTATCTTACCTTATCATGAAACTTAAGCTTTTTAGATTTTCCAAGGGTATTTTCCTATGTTTATGATGGTAAGTTTTATTAAAAAGGAAATACAAGCACCAATTAATTTTTTTAATTTTTTGCCTAAGGGCCCTCACTTATTTAGTATTAGTAATAACACTAAATAAGAAGGGGGGTTGTTGCTGGCCACAACAATTGGTGATTCACTTGGAAGAACTAGTTATCTCTGCTTTTCTTTTGAATTTTCTAAACTTCCAAAATAGAAAATTTTCCAGAAAATTAAATCTTATTATAGAAAGACAAAGTACATTATGCTTTTACCTATCAATGATATTTTGTTTCTTCTATTTTTTAACTTTGATTATTCTACTCCCTTAAGCGAGTCCTTGTATCTACATCAGTCACTACTTGGTTTATAAAGATAAAAACAAAGCCTTCTCTGTAAATCAGTTTTAAATATGCTCATTTGTCGTAGGTAGAGCCTTTGCTGCCAGCAGGAATTTATAGCCTTGACAGGGTTACCTGTTAGCCAGCAATGATCTTGTATCCTACTTAGAGAAATATACAATTTTCAAAGAGAAATCCGTATCCACACTTATTGCTTTCATTTTCTTTTTTACCCTTAAAGAACAATGTCTTGGTTTGATAGCCAATTTATGATAGTGTCATTCACTTGATTTATAACTTTGTTGAACAAGCTGGCTCGTGATGAGACCCCTTGTCTTTTGATTGCAACAATCTTGAGTCATTGCCCTATTGTGGTATGTAGTATTGGCAAAGTCAGCAAGCTATAATATCTATGATCATGATAAGCAGGCTCGTGATGAGACCTCTTACACTTTAAGTTAAAGTGCATCATTGGACTATTCTCTGAATGTTGTAGTTTCCTACGTGGGGAGGAAGTCATTGTTTTCTTAAGATAGCTCTGGATGACAATGGTAGAGTTTTTGGAAAGAGCTTTTCTACAGAGAATCTTCGTTTTGTTATTGATACCTTTCATTGGACTGATATAAAACAATTTACCACTAAAGGTCATTTTTCATCAAAATTTACAAAGTTGAAATAGTATTATTTCTAGGCCTAGAACCTTTAACTGTATCTTTCAATAATAACGATCAATTTTCTAAAGGAATTCTATTTATACAAGTGAAAAACAAAATCTAAAGGAGAATTTGTGTCTTTTTCGTAAATCCCAAGTGCAACCATTTACAACTGTTTTTATTATGGAAATAAAAACTAATCTACAAAATAGAAGAATGATCTCCTATGGAAAATATTTTTTGAGGATATGTCTGTTAGCAGGTAAAGAATCTCTTTTCCTTGTTAAATCCTGTAACATAAAAGTGGACGGACCTATGACTTCTATGATTTGGAAAGGGCCAAGCCACATTCGTTGAAATTTTGTATGTTTCCCTTTTTCCTCATGAGCCTTGTCCCATTTTAAAACTAGATCTCCCATCTGAATGTCTTTTCTGGATATCATGTTTGAATCAAAAGAGGCTTTTACTAATGCTTGGTGATGAGCATGAGTTATTTTGGCCTGTTCTCATTGTTCTTCTAACTTAATTATTTCCAATTGCCTTAGTTGTAAAGAAGAAGTTGGTGCTTCATCAATATAGTGAACTAAGGCCAAAGAGGGAATTGCCAAATGAGTTGGAAGAAGCACTTCTTTCCCATAAACTAAATTGACGGGAGAAGTGTCGATGGAGGTTCTATGCGTTATTCGATCTGCCCATAAAGCATATATTAAAGAGTTGTGCCAATTTTTGTGATTTTGGTCAATGGTTCGCTTAATAATTCTGATTAAGTTTTTATTTGTAGATTCAGCTAACCTATTCCCCTGTGGGTAGTAATTGGCAGAGTATTTAAGCTTGAAACCCCTTTTGAGTGCAAATTCAGTCATTGCATTACCACAAAAATATGATGCATTATCAAAAATTAAAGCAGAAGGCAACCCAAACCTGGTGCTTATGAACTGATCTATGAACTCGATGATATGTTTAGCATTAGCCGTCTTGAGTGGAACTGCTTCTACCCATTTAGTAAAGTAATCTGTTGCCGTAAGGATATATCTATGCTCTTTATAAGAGTGAGGAACGATCTCACCTATTATGTCCAATTCCCATTGATCAAAAGGTTGGTCAATGTTGACTGGTTGTAGCGGCAAGTATGGTTTCCTTTGTCTCCCAGCAGCGGTTTGACAAACTTGACATTTCCTCACGTAGTTATGCAAGTCTTTGAATAATGTGGGCCAGTAATAGCTTACGCGTAGGATTTTATGTGCAATAGCGTCTCCAGCATAGTGTCCGCTTGCTGGCCCATCGTGGAGTTCCTGCAAGAAATTTTCAACTTCAGATTTCTCAAGACATCTAAGGAGAACAAAATCATAATTTATTCTAAAAATAACATCATTCACGAGCTGATATTGTTTAGCCTTTAACCTTAGAGTTGTTTTCTTGGTATGATCGAGGTTTGAAGGAACATATTCATTCTTTAGATAAAAAATGATATCAGCGTATAATGACTCAACATTGTTTAGGTTTACCTCGTACATTTGTATCTCTGCAGATGGTGTTTTGGAAATAAGCGATGCTGGTTTGATTTCTACATCATATTCCTGTAAGGCAGTAACCCAATTGGCTCTTTTCTCATCCACATCTTTCTGTACTAAAAGATTTCTTACCACTGAAAATGGTACTATGATTTTTGTATGGGTTTTGAGTAAAAAGGGTCTGAAATATTTAATTTCTTTGAAAACAGCGTAAGCTTGTTTCTCCACATCTGAATAATTTAACTCAGCCCCCTGTAAATTTGAACTGAAAAAAAAAGTGATTGGAGCTTCTACCTTGTCTTGATTTGCTTGAGTGAGTATCACAGCATATGATCTATCAAAGGCAAATGTATATAAAATAAAAGGATCGGAAAAATTTGGAGTTGCTAAAGATGGAGCGTTAACAATTGCTTGTTTGATTAGATTGAATACCTCATACTCGTCTTGGCCCCATTTAAAGTTTGAGTTCTTTTTAATCATTGCTTGTAAGGGAGACACGATTCTTGAAAAATCTAGACAAATCTCTTTACAAAGTTAATCTAGCCAAGGAAAGATGCATAACTTTTTTGTTGTGAGGTAGGGGTATTTTGGAAATCTCCTTGATTCTGTCAAGATCAATATGAATTCCAGATTTTGATACTATGAATCCAAGAAGTTTTCCTTCACTTAATGTGAAAAAGGATTTTTTCGGGTTGAGTGAAATTCCATACCTTTGACAACATTGGAAGATTTGTTTTAAATCTCTAAGATGGTTGCTTCGTTTCTTGGAATATACAGTTATATCATCCAAATAGATTACCACTGATTTGTTAACTAATCCCTTGAATGTGATGTCCATGGCTCTCTGAAATGTGGCACCAGTGTTAATCAGACCAAAGGGCATATTTTGATATGCATAAGTGCCCCATTTGGTTCTAAATGTGGTTTTTAATTGATCATCGGGATGTACCAACACTTGGTTGTATCCTGAGAATCCATCCAAGAAGGACATTAATTCTGATCCCATGACTACCTGCAATATTTTCTTCATGGGAGGCAAAGGAAAATGATCTTTTTGGCAGCCTTTGTTAAGATTCTGAAAGTCAATGCAGATTCTAATGTCTTTGTTTTTCTTTCTAACGGGAACCATATTGGAAACCCATTTAGAATGTTTAACAGGAAAAATGATTTTGGATTTCAATAACTTATTGAGTTCAGATTTGATCTGGTTTTCTAGATTGGGATGGATCTTTCTCAACTTTTGTTGGACAGGTTTTTCATTGTCTATCATTGGGATAGTATGTTGGATGATGGAAGTGTCATATGTTTTGAGTTCATCGTAGTTCCTGTTATCATTCAGGTTGTTCCCTAGGAGAGCTCAAAAGGAAGGGAATACGACCGAGGTAACCACTAACCAATCTTTTAGCTGCAGATTCTAGCCAATTTGCAACCAGAGAGGGCTCTCCCTTTGTAATTTAGCTTTGTTTTGCTATATGTTAGGCTACTTATGAAGCACAAGTTTGTTTGGTGTTTGGAAAGTGACATTCAATAGAATAGAGCTACAAAGTGTGGGAAGTTCAGACCATTGGGTTAATGGAGTCAATGAAAATAAACTTCTGGGTATGGTTTCTATCGTAAAAGGAAGAACTACAGAGCAAGATAATTACCCATGGAACAATATTCAAGTTGGAGTTAAGATGAAATGGTGTCAGGGAATGAAAGGCAATTAAAAATCTTTCATTAAACTAACAGAGGGACAGTGAAAGAATATTACCAAGGAGCAGTTATAATTCCTTAATTATATTCAGAATGTAAGACCAGGGAGACAGGAGCAATCAAGAATTCCTGCCTATGCTAATTCTATAGAAAACATAAAAAATTGACAGGAATTGAGCACAGAGTACAACAAAGTAAATTCTGGGTTATTATTTTTTCCTGCAATTCAGAACATGATATATAGATGATACATAACACATAGAAACAATAAAAAGAGAGTTAAAAAGACTTATTGATCCATAAGGTAGCACAATAATTCTGAAACATTTTCGTTTGTCATTAATCCCACAACCAACAAGTTTATCAGCAAAGCATTCCAACAATCTTTATTCTGAAGAGTTCCTAAAAATTACAGCACAGGTCCAAAATGATATTCACCAACCAACAACAACACATCTCTTGAGGACGTATATATAAAAGAGAGTTACAAAATATCTCATATACAAAATATCAAGCATTAACTTCATCCATCTACTTCTTCAAAGGCAATAAATGTTGGTGGAAACAACGCGTAATGAATGCAGAAGTAACTATGTTGTATTGGCCACCTTAGGTGGTCTGTTATCTTTGACTTTCTGACTTATCAAGTTGGCTGGCTGCTGTCTCGTTGATTTGCGTTCCTGAGTTGTTGTCACGGCCCTGTCGCCTGACTCTATCTTAACGCATGTTTAGCGTGAATTTCTTCCTTTGTTACTTTGGCTTTCTGATAGGTGACCCATATATTGTAATTTGCTTTAATGCAGACAATCACAAAAAAGAGAATCAAAACTACCTTGGCAAGACCTCAAGCATGCCCTGCCACCATTGATCTGTTGGCAACTAGTGTTTTTGCAGTTTAATTAATTTCCCATCAACTTCGATATACCTATAGTAATTTGGCTGGACTTCAAAAAGATGTGCTATCTCATGTTCAATGTAAAACAAATTTTCTAATTTGTCATATAAACTCTTTCCAGAGGGAGTTACTGTCTCTTCTGAAATGCTTGATGATGCTGTAATTTGATTTGTAACATAGGTATTTACCCTGTGAGTGTACTGTTCATGTGTTAACAGTCTCCCATTGCTGGTTAATAAGCAGGGTAACCCTTTGCTCTGCAATACTGTAAACTTTTCTCTGAAGGAATTTATTTCTGTCTGCATTTCTTGGCACTTTCTTTCTATAGTTTGTATGAAATTCCTCATGGTCAGCACCTTTTTCACTCTCAAAATAGTGTATGTTCTGTTCTGAATATCTAGAGCTACTAATTACTCCCTGGTATGAGTATTCAAAAAATGAATTAGTTGATTGGCCTGCTTGGGCTTGTTTGCCAATAATGCTCTGGCTTTTTGAGTCTCATATTGAGCTATCCCTATCAATTCAATCTGGTCATAAATAGTCTATATTGATGTCCATTGATCAGTGATGGACTGGCCAATTTTAGCCCACAAAATAGTTTTGATTTCTGCCAGAGTCTTGTGCAGAGTAAGGTCCTTTTCCAAGGCTTTTATCTTATTTTCTAGGGCCTTTACTTCTCTTGTCTTCTCAGCCACTGCCATCTTAGATTTGTCATAATTCACCTCTATCTTGGCGAGCTTTTCTTTGGCTTCTTTTAACTCTGCCATTTGGAGTTCTAAGCCTTTATTTCCTTCATCATCTCTTCCATGTTCAGGCTGGCATCTGGTACTGTTGCTATTTTAGTTGATGCTGAAGCTGAGGTACCTGCTGTTGATTCTGGGGCAATGGGAGGGATTGCTGTTGTAGTTATAGGAGGGGCTGTTGTGCTTATTGGAGTTATTTCTGGTGGCTGGGAGACTGATTCTCCTTGTTTTCGTTGTAATGCTACCTCAAATGCCTTCTCTGTTTCTGTTAGTCTTTCATTCATCCTCATTAGCAGACACACCACGTCCTCCTCTTCTTTCTGCTGAGCAACTTCTGTGGTTTGAGGATGCATTGTAATTGGCAGCTTGAGCTACTTCCTGAGGGCTGCAATATCTGCTTCTTTCTTTTTTATTAAGGCCTAAATACCCTTGGGATCCTTGGGATCATGTCCTAGCTCAATGATAATTTCCTCCAAGGATTTAATTCTGTTATCCTTAGCTAATGAGGAGGCCTTTTCCAGTTCCAATTGGGCAGAAGTATTGTACAATGAATTCTGCAGTTTATGAGCCAATAATGCTTTGTTTGCCAAGGTAGAGTATACCATTTCTCTGGTTTGTTTGTGTAACTCAATCTGGTCCATTGGGTGGATGTCTTTAGAGAGAACTTCCAGATTGGTCCTGATATAATCAACAATTGACTGTGGCTACTACATTGTAGGCCTGAAGTGACTAAGGGTCATTTTCCCTTCTTGGATATCATAGGCTGCCATTAGCCTTTGTTGATTGGTGGTAGCCATTCTTAGGAATTGATTGTAAAGCTGGAACCTTACTGGCTCATTTCTGGCCTTTATTTCAGTGAATGCTCTTTTGATATCTGAGCCTTGCTTGCTCTGTTGCTTGGTGGATGTAACCTCCACACCATTCTGCCTCTCTTGCTCTTGCTGAAATGAGCTAGTTGATGTTTCCAGAAATGGAGGAATCTATTGTTTAATTGTTTCCTCACCCCTTAGGTTTCCTGCTGTTTCTTCTGTAAATTCTTCCTCAGAATAAGGATTCAATCTTTGACTCTTTTCCCCTTGCTGCTCTGTCGATCCACCTGTGGGTGTCTCTTCTTGTCTGTCCCTTTTCTTGGCTCTTTCCTCATTGAGAGGAGTTTGTAACACAGGGATTTCAGTTACCTTTGCTTGTGTTGAAGGGCCTTGCCCTTGACTTTTCTCCTTAGCTGTATCTGGCCGGTCTGCCATTGTATTTTTTTGCTCGAAATGTTGTACTTCCTTGCCTTTCCCTGCAGGTGGAGTACTCTCTTGGGCAGGTTGTTATGAAGTTGTGGTAGATGATGTGCCCGCTCCAATGTGTTGAGGTAATGTGAAAGGGACCTGTCCAAAAGAGTCTAGGTCAAGTGTTTTTTCAAACTCTTTCATTTCTTTTTCTAATTTCTCTTCTTCAATAAGCTCTTCAATTAGTGTGTCGTCTACCCATTCCTGTCGATTAGCATATTGTTCAATCTTAGGGATTTTGTGGTGCACATATCCTATAAGCTTGTTTTTGACTCTTCTAAAACTTATGAAATGTTCAGGGTCATATGGTGCCCAATGAAAACTTTGTTTGAGCATAAGTTCATCTCTTAGTATCTTATCTGCTTTTATTGAAGATAAAAGGGCCCAATTGATGTCTTATCTTAAGCTGTGCTTTTTTCCTAGCAGCATAGAAATTAGTCAAATTTGAACTACTAAATTGCCAGTAGTATTCCAGGGCAAAGAGTCTCATAGGGACATACTTCAGCAGCTTGTAGGGAGATAACTGACAGCCATAAATCCTGATCACTATGTGGTTTTGGTAAAAATACACGTCACCAATGTTGCAGCCCTTTGAGAGATGTAAAGTCTTCTGCATTTCAGCAGAGAACCTGTCAGGTGGAGTCATCATCAACAGGGAAGTGGTTGGGTATATGAACAGGTCAATGAACTCACAATATGTATAAGGGGAATGGTGGACTTCATGGAAAACTGAGGTCCAGAAAATCACAGACCTCCTCTCTCCTTTGGGGTCTAGTCTTTTAAGAGGAACTTGGAAACTATCAGGTTGATAGTACAATAGTAGATGATATATATAGGATGTGTATTTGAACAATCTTTCTCTCTCCAAATTCATGAATTTCTCATGGATTTTATTTGCTATGAAGGTGGCATAATCATACTTGACAGTAGGGGGCTGTCCTCGAGTGAACATGGACATCAATACTAAAACAGTTTCATCAACATACTCACTGGTTTTGAATCCTAAAATGTAGGATATCATGTCTATAATGAGTTTCCCTGCCTGATTGAACCAGACTTGGAGATAAGGAGGAGGCTGATCAGGCTGGCACTTTGGTTGCATAAACAACTGAGCAATTCTTGTTATCTCTGAGCTAGGCATCTTGGCACCTTGGTCAAGGAAAAGTTTCATGGTGAGAGGAGCCAGAGGCTGAGTTGGCTCAAAGTTCAACATCTCATTTATGGACTGAGGAGTAATATAGAAGAGCACAGTCCCAGATGGAGCCATAATTTCTCTTTGTGTGGGTTCATAATTTGCACAACATAAATGGATGAAATCAGGGAGCACATTCACTGAAGGGAGGTAATAGATAGGCATGTTGGATTGCCAAATTCCTAGGACATCAGAGCTGCTTCGGTGGCTATTTCTAATTTCACAAAAGGCTTGTAGGTGAGAATTGTAACCCATCATATCATTAATTTGGAAGTCCCTGTCAGCAAGGGGTATCCATTCCAATTCCTTATGTGGTGCATTCAAGGGGGCAATATTCAAGGCCACTGGAGCTTCCATGGTTCATTGTCTGTGTTTTTAATTAGATTTTGGGTCTATGTTACAACAGGAGCAGAGAACTGGCACTGGGTCTTTCACAGGAATTTCACAGGAATTTTGTCAAATTGAGTTCTATATGCAAATGGCCTCACTGCGTAAAATTCAAAGGAAAGACAGAGTCTACAGAGTTTAATTAGTGGTTGGAAAAAACAGAGGAAATGGTGCTTCTTTGCAAGTGAGTTTGACCAATTTTGACTCAATATTTTGGCATTTTTTGGAGATTTTTCCAGCGGAAATGAGCTTGAATTGCAGTTTAAATCGGCAATTTGTAGAGGAGAATCGAATTTAGCAGGTTTTCTTTGAAAAGATGGTCAAACACTGACTTAATATGCAGAGCTTTTGCAGGCAGTAGGGCATTTAATTCAAATTTGGTTCTTCAGGCGTCTTTTACAGAGAAATTGAGAAAAACAGGGTTTGCGGGCGAATATTAGGTAAATACCTGTTTTACAGGCGACTGGTGCGAAATGTGGTTGTAGACTGAGCCGAGGGGGCCGGGTTTGCAGCGTGAACTCGCCTGGGTGGCAGACTGGAGCATTGGTGGCGAATTGGACGTAACATGCATGCACAGTCTCCGCAATACAAAAAATAGAAATAAACAAAAACCATCATTTTCATGACTTTTACACAAAATTTGGGATTTTTCGGGCTTTTTGGCGCTTTTTGGGATGACATCATCATGACGTAATTTTGTCCTGTAGCGGAGTACGGGTGACGTGGCAGATGACATGGGTGCTGACATGGATGGATGATATGGCAGACACAGCAGACGAAATAGTGACGCAGGCGCTGACATGGACAGATGATATGGTCAGCGGGACGCAGAAGCGATTTGTGGTTTCTATCGCACCGCTTTAAGTACAGGGGCAGTTTCTGGCAGAACGGGCCTGATGCAATGGGCTGACGACACGCCTCCCGGGGTACGGTGGGAAAACCGCTTTCTATTGGGCGCTAAACTTTGTACATCAGAGAGGCTTCGATATTAACGAGAGCCGTTGGATGCGGAGGGCTTGATCTGACGGTTGATGGGACGTGGAGGTGGCGGGCAGTTATGGTGCTGGAGCGCACCAAATATTTTAATGTTTTATATGTATTGCGAGGTTGTAGAACTTTGATGATCGGGGTATGTGGATATGGTTATTTAATTAATCGAATGTTAATTAAATCCCATTAATATTGCGCATCGAACTACGGTTATTTGTTTAACCAAAGGTCAAACAAATCCCGACGGAACACGTGGTGGGTTGTTATTGGCCCCAGGTGGACCAATGACTCCCAAGAAAATTAAAATATAGCCATATTAGGCCGGGGAAGGATATTTATAATGTTTTTGGGTTTCTTTATATAGTTTTTGTGTATTATAGGGGTGGAGAAGTAATATACGGGAGCTATACAATATGATTAGGGGGTTAATATGGTTTTGTGAAAGTAGAAAACGCTAAGTTTATAAGGTAAAAACTTAGATTTATAAAGAAATGAAAGGGAAATGAAGTGATTATTTTACACAAGCAATGTAGCTTGTTTTGACTAAGTAAACACAAAGTTTCGCTTAGTATTTCTAATAGAATGAAATGAGTTAGGACCACTGGTCAGATCTCAATGTGCTTGAGGGGATGTTAGTAAGTGTTTTTGGGGAAATGAGAGGGGAAATCAATCATGCTCCACTGAATTGTAGCCACTTTGCCATGATGTTTGGGATAGCCATGAGATAGATCCCACCAAGACTAATCATCAACCTACTTCTGCAACACCTAACATTTTTTCTTCATCTTGATTGGGTGCATTTGAACTAGCAAACCCTTTCTCTCTTGTTTTCTTTTGTCTGCCCTCCTATCTAAGTCTATCCTTATTTCTTCCAAGGTCCTAGATTAAGCAGTTGGGCCCTTTGCTTCTCTACCTATCTAGTGATATGCCAAGCTTGGACTATTTGAATAAACCTTATTCTCTATTCTAAAACATGAAATTTAAACATGATCTAGCCAGGATTGAACTGTCTGGCTATCCATCAACTATGAGAAAATTAGTGATTGTGCATTCGGAACTTGCTTTGCAACATGTAGTACAGAAGTGGCATCTTGACAAGCCACTTTCCTGGTCTTTCTTTGGGGTTCATTTCCTTTCTCTTTTTCTTAAATTTTTTATTTTTTGAAAATATGGAACCTTTGTAGCATGGAAAGGATGATCATATTTGGCATTTCCATAGTTAATCATGAAAAATGACACCTATTGGTATAGGAACCTAACAGTGGCTCCACTTGGGGATGGCTTTTCCAGGTGAAAAGCCAAGAACAGCAGGTCAGATGGCCTTATTTTCAACTCTTGCTATAATCTGAAGCTTCCTTCTGCTGTAGGCCAACAAACTGAACCTTTGTGGCACGTATGCACTTCTCATGAGCTGATCTGAACGGAATTATAGCTCTGTCTTTGGTGGTTGGTCAGAGTATTTTCCATCATCTCTATATATACCAAGGGTGGTACAACTGTTTGTTTTTTTTTCCTCAAAATTTGTTGCATCCTATTCCCTATCTTATTGCTGTAATAAACTGCTGAAATAGACACTTTTTATGTATAGAATATAGTCCTGTTATATTAACAAGGAGGATCGAAATAATTCTTGATCATTTGCCCATTGCCTGGACCTTCCTCAGCTTGTGTACCATCTAAATTTCTCAAAAAATAGGTGTTATTTCCTTGTACAGCTTGAATGACAAAAGGGTCTTTCCATAGGAAATCAAATTTGCCATGTTTTCCTTTGTCTTCCCTTCTAGAATCCCACTTCTGCACTTTGTCTCCTATGAAGAAAGCCTCTGCTTTTGTCCTTTTATCGAAAATCTTCTTGAGTCTGTCTTGTAGAACCTGAGCTCTCTGATACACTTCCTCTCTAGTCTGCTGCAAGTGAATAGTTTGATTTATTCTTCTTTGAATATCACTAGGTTTTGCTTGTATTTCTTGTAGCAATTTGATCACAGGGATTCCCAAGGATGAAGGGAACAAAGCCTCCATGCCATAAACTGATTCATATGGGCTTGTTCCAATAGATCTTTTTGTAGTTAACCTGTCTACCCAAAGTGCATTAACAAGCTTTTTGTGCCAATTCTTCTTATTTTCCTCCAATACTTTCTTTATGATGTTTATCAGGCTCTTATTTGATGATTCAGCTAGACCATTACCTTGAGGGTAATAGGTTGTGGAGTGGCCTAAGGTAATATGGTACTTGTGACAAAAATTGATCATTCTTTTGGATTTAAAGGCATCAGCATTGTCTGTAATAATCTTCTTCGGACAGCCAAATCTAGACAGAATATTGGTTTCTAAGAATTGCATGACGATTGAGTCATTGGCTTGCCTACAAGGGATAACTTCTATCCACTTGGTAAAATAGTATGTAGCTGTAAAAATCCACCTATGCTGACCAGAGGATGAAGGGTGGATCTCCCCAATGAAGTCTAAACCCCATTGTTGAAATGGGTTTGAGGGGCAAGGGCAACAACGTTTTCTTGCCTTCAAAAATTTGGCATTTATGGCAAGAAGTTACATATTTCTTTGCATCAGCAAAGAGTGTGGGCCAATAAAATCCAACCCTTAGGATTTTATCAGATGTGGATTTCCATTACAAATGTCCACCACAATCCCCTGCATGAAATTCCTTGAGAAATTTGTCAGTTTCATCCAGTGTTAGGCAATTAAGCAAAATACCTTCATGGTTTTTCCAAAGCAACACATTATCTATAATACAAAACTTTGAAGCTTTCATTTTCAAGAGTCTGTTTTTAGTCCTGGATAACCCTGGAGGAGCTTGCAGGTTTAATAATACATAACATATGTCAGCATACCAAGGTGATTGTAAAAAGGCTTATTGATCTGTGGAGTCGTCATCTCATGTTCGCTATCGAGTTCATTGATGTCAAGTGCTTGAAAATGGGTTTCAGTCATCAATTTGGTTAATCCTTGTCCTTTTATCAGTTTTGTTGGTTTAATTTCAATGTCATATTCCAAGATGTTAGCTATCCATTTGCCCCGTTTACCTTCAATTCATTCTTGAGTTAGGATGTCTTTGACCACGACATTTAGGGCATAGGCTATCACATGAGAGTACAAGATATAAACTATGAAATCCTTGATGGCCTTTACCAGGGCGTACGCCTGTTTCTCCATGATTTGATATTTAAGGGGGGCATCTCTAAGTGATTTGCTAAAAAAAGCAATGGGCTTCTCACATCCTTGGTCATCTTTTTGTAATAGGACCGCAGCAATAGTATGCTCGATGAAAAGGAAAAGATTATGAAATCTCTATCAAACTTGGGGCTTGTGAGAACAGGTGTTTTTGTTAAAGCTATTTTGATTTCCTCAAAAGCTTGTTTAGCTTCTATTGTCCATTTGACTTTAGAATCTTTCTTTAGCATGTTATTCAATAGTCTTATTAGTTCAACCAAGTTGGGAATGAATCTTCTTAGGAAATTTATCTTTCCTAGGAAAGCTTGCAATTCTTTGATGTTCCTTGGGTGAGGCACTTAGAGGATGGCTTGAATTCTGTCCGGGTCAATTCTAATGCCATCTTTTGAAATTATGTGACCTAGGAGCTTGCCTTCTTCTACGCCAAACAATGATTTGTTTGGGTTCAAACATATGCCATATTTTCTGCAGATTAGTAACACTTGTCTTAAATGTTCTAAATGTTCTTGATCTGATTTGGAAAAAGTTGTGAGGTCATCAAGATATATGACTAAAAAATCATGGATCTCTTTTGCGAAGGCTATGTCCATTGCCCATTGGAATGTAGCCCCTGTATTTTTAAGTCCAAAAGGCATTTTGACATATTTAAAGGTTCCCCAAGGTGTTGTAAAGGCAGTGTTATCTTGGTCATCTGGATGAACTAAGATCTGATTAAATCCTGAGAATCCATCTAACAATGAGATCCTAGAAGCTCCTACTACCCTTTGTAAAATGTGATCCATCTTGGGTAAGGGGTAGTGGTCTTTGAGAGAGACTTTATTCAAATTTCTTAGGTCAACACACAGTCTTATCTGTCTCATCTTCTTCCTAGTAGGCACTATGTTGGAAATCCATTCAGAGAACCTGATAGGTGCAATTATTCTAGCTTCGTAAATTCTTTTAACTTCTTTTTCAATAAGGGGGAGGAGGATAGGATTCACCCTTCTAAGCTTTTGTTTAAAAGTTTTTTTATTTTCTTTTAAAGGTATTGTGTGTTGGATGACCGAAGTATCATAGGACTTGAGGTCCTCATAGCTCCATGCAAAGACATCTTGAAATTCCTTGAAGAGCTCAATGTATTTCAGCTTCTGGTTAGGAAGCAATGTTTTGGCCAATTTTATCATTTTAGGATTTTGTGCAGTTCCTATGTTATAGTCCTCAATTTCTGCATTCAGAGGCTGCATTTTTGGCTTTCTTGGAACATCATTTGAATCAAATATGTCTTCCAAAGGAGTCAGGCCTGTAGGAAGAAAGTTATCTTTTAAATCAATTACTTCTGCTTCTGCCTCAGCAATTTCATCAAGGTCCATTTGTTTCAGCTGTTGTAGATTTTTGTTGGAAAAAGTTGTTGGGTGCAAAATCTGATTTGTTGTTTCAGCTGATATATTTTGCTCAATTTTGTCTATTTGTTGTTGTTCATCAATGGTGATTGTTTCTATGTTTGTACTTGAGAATTCCTCTTTCAAAGTCAAGAAATTATTGATTTTGGTATCATTTTCAAACACTTGCCAATTTTTCACATTATCCAGGACAGTAGGTTTGCATTTAATCTCAGCAGTAAAGTGATGATTGGGCTCGAATGGCAGCTTGCAAGTGCTGGCAAAAGTTGCCAAACTGTGAGCACGTAAATTGTGGTTTCTAGGGATTTTAGTTAGCTTAGATTCTAAGAAGGTGTTGAGTATTTCAATTGCTGCCCCTCTATAAGACCTCAGCCTAGGATCGTTTGTAACAAAGCTTCCCTTCATCTATTGGATAATCAAGTTAGAGTCCCCTAAAATGGAAATCCTAACTACCCCTAGACTTTTAATCAGTTTGAGACCTAGTAAAAGGGCTTCATATTCGGCCATATTGTTTATGCATCTGAAATTTAGCCTATATGCGTGACCTTGAGCATGGTCATTTTGCATGTTGTGTGTCCAAACCCCTACCCCTGCTCCCAATTGTTGACAGATCAATCAAACTCTAGATACCATAAGATTTCTTGATTGCAAATATCCCTAGGAGTTTTGGTAACTATTTCAGCGGGCAGATCTATATTTTGAGACTCATGTGGTTTGTCTTGTTTGTTTGTTGCATCAATTATTTCAACAATTTTTTGATCTTGAGCAGTGGATTCTTCATTTATGCTTCTTGCTTGTATTGATTCTAGCAACTTTCCATCAGTTTTGGGACACACTTCAACATTATATAAGATGAACGAATCCATATCAGAATGCATGGCATAAATGGGGAAGTTTTGTGGAATCTCTTGACTGTTGACCACGTATTTCATTAATGTCTCCCAGTATAATCTCTTTGGCTGGCCAAAAACTGAAATGGTGGCATATGACATATCTAATTGCAAAGATCCCTAGAGTTTTGCACCCCGGATTTGGATAAAAGCATTCCATATTTAGGTGGGATATCAGCTACCACCACATCCATTAAAATTGTTTTGGCTGGATACTGGACTAGAGATACACAAAGGTCTTTGATCAGGCCTGGACACCTGACCTGGCGAGAATCAAAAGAAAACAGGTCTTTGTAGGGCCTTGTGATGTCTAGATCTAGCTTTTCCATCACAGACTTGGGCATCAGATTATGGGAAGCTCCTGAATCAAACATTACATTATGCAGCACTTTGTCATGAATGTTTAGGCTAACATAGAATGGAGGAACTCCTCCATATACTGATTTACCATTTACTTCAGGACCAAAAATCAATTCTGGTTGGTCATCTAGAACATTGACTGCATCTCTATTCTCTGATATTTGAAGTGACCTATTGATTTGTTCCCTATAAACCTCATGTTTAGCCAATTCGGACAGTGGAATGGCTATTTTTAACTTGCCTATTTATGTTTCTAGGTTGAAGGGTTTTTCTACATGAATTTTTGTGTTGTGGATAGCAAAATTTTCCTTTTCTGTTGTGTTTTCCATGTTCTTTTCTCTATTAGCAGTGTTGTTAGGAACCGCATCTATTTTAGAATTCACTACAACAGATTTGTTTAGATTTTCTTTTGGAAAAGAGGAAGAAGATGGTTGATTATTTGATGGCTGTAAGTCTGAAATGTCCTCTATGATGGGCTCCTTTGGGTTGAGGTCCATTTTAGTAGGGAGTTCTGTGAGGGAGGATTTATCTTTAGCTGTCTTGGGTTGCCTGGTATCTTTCAACTTGCTAGGTTTAGGCACATCTATCGTTCTACTTCTTAATTTGTATTGTTTATGAACCTCATAGACCACTGCATCATAGCCTTCTCTGAAATCAAATGATTCTCCAGACTTGGTTTGAAATTGATTGAAATTATGAGCCTCTTGATCATCCTGTGTTAGAAAAATTTGTTGTTCACTGTTTAAACCCATTAGGTTGATTTGGGTGTCCTCTGTTGACTCACTAGAGGTTGAGGCTTCGGCATAGTTCTCTTGAAATGGAGGTCTGATGTTTTGGTTAGGGCTAGCCCTTCCAACATTTGGATTTTGATTATTTCTAAAGTTTGGGTTTCTT
The DNA here is from genome assembly GCA_000404065.3 of Pinus taeda. Lineage (NCBI taxonomy): Eukaryota > Viridiplantae > Streptophyta > Pinopsida > Pinales > Pinaceae > Pinus > Pinus taeda. The sequence continues at coordinate 44,115 of APFE030559653.1, forward strand.
GCTGTGTTACTTGGTTGACCTTCCCAAGATGATTTCTTTCAATAGTTTTCACTCTATCTCCAAGTATGTCCATACCTTTAATGATTGCATCTAGCTTTCGTTCAAATGCAGAAGGCTCTTCTTTGAAAGTTGTTCTTCTTTCAGCTCTCACCCGATTTCGTTTAGCAATCAAGTTTGCCTCTATGCTAACAGCTATATTCTACATGTCTGCTAAGCTTAGAGGGGCTCTTTCCCTCAGCTGATATGCCATGTCAGAATCAAATCCATCAGGGAATTTGATCAAGGCTAAATCAGGTAGAGGTCTAAGGTTCTGAGGAATAGCATTATAGACATTATTGAACCTAGCACAGTAGTCTTGAACAGTTTCTTGTGGGCCTCTTTTCAAGTTGTCGTATTCAGTTAAAATGTGTAATGGGTCTTTCTTCTTTTCCCATCTGTTTAATAAGGATTGATAAAGGGCTTCCGAATTAGCTATAGAATTTACAGCAAGTGCTCTAAACCAAGTCCTTACATCACCAGTTAGAGTTTGGACAAAGATCTTCATCCTCACATCATCATCATCAATTTCATAGTTCTCAAAATAATCTTGTATTTTCTTAGTGTGTTGTTGAGCTGTGTAGGAGCCAGTACCATCAAAGTAGGTGATTTTTCTTTGGTAGTCTTGAGGCATAGCCCCTGGATTTGCAGGAAATTGCAAGGGAGCATATCGGTTTGCCATATTTGCAGGGATAAATGGGACAGCAGGAAGGAATAAGACAGTTGGAACAACAGGGACAAGAGTGGAAATATGCGCAGTGGATGGGGGAGTGGAGAGAATGATTTGAGGTGTGGATGAAGAGCTTGGAGAGACTATAGTTTTGACAGAAAGGACTGCTGCTCTCCCGGGGGTAAGCTCAGATTTTGTAAGGTTTTGTTGAAGTATATCAAGGTCTAAATCAGCAGATTCTAGACTTTCTTGTCTCCTAAGGGTCTTAGAGATCAAGTTAGGATTTTCAAAAATAGCTGGAGGATTAGGATCTGGATTTGATCTGGTGTAACGAGTTTTCTTTTTTGGAGCTAGCTTCTAAATCTGTTTTTGGTATTTTCTGGAAGTATTTGAAGATTATAAATTTTTGCAATATTTGGAAGGAAGCAATTTTGAAATATAGATAGCTTTGAAGTTTCCTTAAAATATGTTAAAAACAAGGAGACTGATCAAATCTTTGGGATAGCTGTTTAGACCCTAAAACTAGATTGGAGATTGACTTAAGTAGTGTTTATTTACTCCTGTAAGTGCATAGCAAAAACAGTTTCAAAGGCTACCTGGCTAACTTGAGTTTCCATCTGTAGTTTTAGAAAATAGATATCAGTAACAAACAGTCGTTCAGATCCATAGCGGAGTCGCCAATGATGTTATCACTCAGGTTGTTCACTAAGAGAGCTCAAAAGGAAGGGAATACGGCCGAGGTAACCACTAACCGGTATTTTAGCTGCAGATTCTAGCCAATTTGCAACTAGAGAGGGTTCTCTCTTTGTAATTTAGCTTTGTTTTGCTATATGTTAGGCTAGTTATGAAGCACAAGTTTGTTTGGTGTTTGGAAAGTGACATTCAGTAGAACAGAGCTGCAAAGTGTGGGACGTTCAGACCATTGGGGTTAATGGAGTCAATGAAAATAAACTTTTGGGTATGGTTTCTTTGGTAAAAGGAAGAACTACGGTGCAAGATAATTACCCATGGAACAACATTCAAGTTGGAATTAAGATGAAATGGTGTCAGGGAATGAAAGGCAATTAAGAATCTTTCATTAAACTAACAGAGGGAAAGTGAAAGAATATTATCAAGGAGCAGTTATAATTCCTTAATTATATTAAGAATGTAAGACCAGGGAGACAGGAGCAATCAAGAATTCCTGCCTATGCTGGTTCTATAGAAAACATAAAAAATTGACAAGAATTGAGCACAGAGTACAACAAAGTAAATTATGGGTTATTCTTTTTTCCTGCAATTCGGAACATGATATATAGATGATACATAACACATAGAAACAGTAAAAAGAGAGTTAAAAAGACATTGATCCATAAGGTAGCACAAGAATTCTGTAACATATTCGTTTGTCATTAATCCCACAACCAACAAGTTTATCAGCAAAGCCTTCCAGCAATCTTTATTCTGAAGAGTTCTTAAAAATTACAGTGCAAGTCCAGAATGATATTCAACAACCAACAACAACACATATCTTGAGGATGTATATATAAAAAAGAGTTACAAAATATCTCATATACAAAATATCAAGAATTAACTTCATCCATCTACTTTTTCAAAGGCAATAAATGATGTTGGAAACAACACGTAATGAATGCAGAAGTAACTACATTATATTGGCCGCCTTAGGTGGTCTGTAATCTTTGAATTTCTTACTTATCAAGTTGGCTGGCTGTTGTCTCGTTGATTTGCATTCCTGAGTTGCTGTCACGGCCCTGTCGCCTGACTATGTCTTAATGCATGTTTAGCGTGAATTTCTTCCTTTGTTACTTTAGCTTTCTGATAGGTGACCCATATATTGTAATTTGCTTTAATGCAGACAATCACAAAAAATAGAATCAAAAATACCTTGGCAAGACCTCAAGCATGCCCTACCACCATTGATCTATTGGCAACTGGTGTTTTTTCAGTTTAATTAATGTCTCATCAGCTTCAGTATACCTGTAGTGATTTGACTGGACTTCAAAAAGATGTGCTATCTCATGTTCAATGTAAAACAAATTTTCTAGTTTGTCATATAAACTCTGTCCAGAGGGAGGTATTTTCTCTTCTGAAATGCTTGATGATGTTGTAATTTGATTTGTAACATAGGTATTTACCCTGTGAGCGTACTGTTCATGTGTTAATAGTCTCCCATTGTTGGTTAATAAGCTGGGTAACCCTTTGCTTTGCAATACTGCAAACTTTTCTCTGAAGGCATTTATTTCTGTCTGCATTTCTTAGCACTTTCTTTCTATAGTTTGTACGAAATTCCTCATGGTCATCACCTTTTTCACTCTCAAAATAGTGTCTGTTCTATTCTAAATATCTAGAGCTGCTAGCTGCTCCCTGGTATGAGTATTCCAAAAATGAATTAGTTGATTGGTCTGCTCGGGCTTGTTTGCCAATAATGCTCCGGCTTTTTGAGTCTCATATTGAGCTATCCCTATCAATTCAATCTGGTCATAAATAGTCTGTATTGATGTCCATTGATCAGTGATGGACTGGCCAATTTTAGCCCACAAAATAGTTTTGATTTCTGCCAGAGTCTTGTGCAGAGTAAGGTCCTTTTCCAAGGCTTTTATCTTATTTTCCAAGGCCTTTACTTCTCTTGTCTTCTCAGCCACTGCCATTTTAGATTTGTCATAATTCACCTCTATCTTGGCCAGCTTTTCTTTGGCTTCTTTTAACTCTACCATTTGGAGTTCTAAAGCCTTTATTTCCTTCATCATCTCTTCCATGCTCAGGCTGGCATCTGGTACTGTTGCTGTTGTAGTTGATGCTGAGGCTGAGGTACCTGCTGTTGATTCTGGGACAATGGGAGGGATTGCTGCTGTAGATGTAGGAGGGGCCGTTGTGCTAATTGGAGATGTTTCTGGTGGCTCGGAGGCCGAGTCTCCTTGTTTTCATTGTAATTCTACCTCCAATGCCTTCTCTGTTTCTGTTAGTCTTTCATTCATCCTCATTAGTAGACTCACCACACCCTCCTCTTCTTTTTGCTGAGCAACTTTTGTGGTTTGAGGGTGCATTGTAATTGGTAGCTTGAGCTGCTTCCTGAGGGCCGCAATATCTTCTTCTTTCTTTTTTATTAAGGCCTGAATACCCTTGGGATCCTTGGGATCATGTCCCAGATCAATGATAATTTCCTCCAAGGATTTAATTCTTTTATCCTTGGCTAATGAGGAGGCCTTTTCCAGTTCCAATTGGGCAGAAGTATTGTACAATGAATTCTGCAGTTTATGAGCCAATAATGCTTTGTCTGCCAAGGTAGTGTATACCATTTCTCCTTTTTGTTTGTGTAACTCAATTTGGTCCATTGGGTGGATGTCTTGAGAGAGAACTTCCAGATTGGTCCTGATATAATCAACAGCTGATTGTGGCTGCTGCGTTGTAGGCCTGAAGCGACTAAGGGTCATTTTCCCTTCTTGGATATCATAGGCTCCCAATAGCCTTTTTTGATTGGTGGGAGCCATTCTTAGCAATTGATTGTAAAGCCAGAACCTTACTGGCTCATTTCTGGCCTTTATTTCAATGAATGCTCTTTTGATATCTGAGCCTTGCTTGCTCTGTTGCTTGGTGGATGTAACCTCCACACCATGCTACCTCTCTTACTCTTGCTGAAATGAGCTAGTTGATGTTTCCATAAATGGAGGAATCCGCTGTTCAGTTGTTTCCTCACGCATTAGGTTTCCTGCTGTTTCTTCTGTAAATTCTTCCTCAGAGTAAGGATTCAATCTTTGCCTCTTTTCCCTTGTTGTTCTGTCAATCCACTTGTGGGTGCCTCTTCTTGTCTGTCCCTTTTCTTGGCTCTTTCGTCATTGAGAGGAGTTTGTAACATAGGGATTTCAGTTACCTTTGCTTGTGTTGAAGGGTCTTGCCCTTGACTTTTCTCCTTGGCTGTATCTGGCCGGTCTGCCATTGTATTTTGCTACTCGGAATGCTGTACTTCCTTGCCTTTCCCTGCAGGTGGAGTACTCTCTTGGGCAGGTTATTGTGAAGTTGTGGCAAATGATGTGCCCGCTCCAATGTGTTGAGGTAATGTGAAAGGGACCTATCCAAAAGAGTCCAGGTCAAGTGTTTCTTCAAACTCTTTCATTTCTTTTTCTAATTTCTCTTCTTCAGTAAGCTCTTCAATTGGTGTGCCCTCTACCCATTCGTGTCGATTAGCATATTGTTCAATCTCAGGGATTTTGTGGTGCACATATCCTGTAAGCTTGTTTTTGACTCTTCTAAAACTTATGAAATGTTCAGGGTCATATGGTGCCCAATGAAAACTTTGTTTTAGCATAAGTTCATCTCTTAGTATCTTATCTGCTTCTTCCTAGGCTTCTTCCCTTTTATTGAAGATAAAAGGGCCCAATTGATGTCTTACCTTAAGCTGTGCTTTTTTCCTAGCAACATAGAAATGAGTCAAATCTGAACTACTAAATTTCTGGTAGTATTCTAGGGCAAAGAGTCTCATAGGGACATACTTCAGCAGCTTGTAGGGAGATAACTAACAGCCATAAATCCTGATCACTATGTGGTTTTGGTAAAAATACCAGTCACCAATGCTGCAGCCCTTTGAGAGATGTAAAATTTTCTGCATTTCAGCAGAGAGCCTGTCAGGAGGAGTCATCATCAACAAGGAAGTGGTTGGGTATATGAACAGGTCAATGAACTCACAATATGTATAAGGGGAATGGTGGACTTCATGGAAAACTGAGGTCCAGAAAATCACAGACCTCCTCTCTCCTTTGGGGTCTAGTCTTTTAAGAGGAACTTGGAAACTATCAGGTTGACAGTACAACAGTAGGTGATATATATAGGATGTGTATTTGAACACTCTTTTTCTCTCCAAATTCATGAATTGCTCATGGATTTTATTTGCTATGAAGGTGGCATAATCATACTTGACAGCAGGGGGTTGTCCTGGAGTGAACATGGACATCAATACTAAAATAGTTTCATCAACATACTTACTGGTTTGAATCCTAAAATGTAGGATATCATGTCTATAATGAGTTTCCCTGCTTGATTGAACCAGACTTGGAGATAAGGGGGAGGCTGATCAGGTTGGCACTTTGGTTGCATAAACAACTGAGCAATTCTTGTTATCTCTGAGCTAGGCATCTTGGCACCTTGGCCAAGCAAAAGTTTCATGGTGAGAGGAGCCAGAGGCTGAGTTGACTCAAAGTTAAACATCTCATTTATGGACTGAGGAGTAATATAGAAGAGCACAGTCCCAGATGGAGCCATAATTGCTCTTTGTGTGGGTTCATAATTTGCACAACATAAATGGATGAAATCAGGGAGCACATTCACTGAAGGGAGGTAATAGATAGGCATGTTGGATTGCCAAATTCCCAGGACATCAGAGCTGCTTCAGTGGCTATTTCTAATTTCACAAAAGGCTTGCAGGTGAGATTTGTAACCCATCATATCCTTAATTTGGAAGTCCCTTTCAACAAGGGGTATCCATTCCAATTCCTTATGTGGTGCATTCAAGGGGGCAATATTCAAGGCCACTGGAGCTTCCATGGTTCATTGTCTATGTTACAACAGGAGCAGAGCACTAGCACTGGGTCTCTCACAGGAATTTCACAGGAATTTTGTCAAATTGAGTTCTATATGCAAATGGCCTCACTGGGTAAAATTCAAAGGAAAGACAGAGTTTGCAGAGTTTAATTGGTGGCTGGAAAAAACAGAAGAAATGGTGCTCTTTTGCAAGTGAGTTTGACCAATTTTGACTCAATATTTTGGCATTTTTTGGAGATTTTGCTGGCGGAAATGAGCTTGAATTGCAGTTTAAATCGGCAATTTGTAGAGGAGAACCGAATTTATAATGTTTTTGGGTTTCTTTATATAGTTTTTGTGTATTATAGGGGAGGAGAAGTATTATACGGGAGCTATACAATATGGTTAGGGGGTTAATATGGTTTTGTGAAAGTAGAAAACGCTAAGTTTATAAGGTAAAAACTTAGCTTTATAGAGAAATGAAAGGGAAATGAAGTGATTATTTTACACAAGCAATGTGGCTTGTTTTGACTAAGTAAACACAAAGTTTCACTTAGTATTTCTCGTAGAATGAAATGGGTTAGGACCACTGATTAGATCTCAATGTCCTTGAGGGGATGTTAGTAAGTGTTTTTGGGGAAATGAGAGGGGAAATTAGTCATGCTCCACTGAATTGTAGCCACTTTGCCATGATGTTTGGGATAGCCATGAGATAGATCCCACCAAAACTAATCATCAGCCTACTTCTGCAACACCTAACATTTTTTCTTCATCTTGATTGGGTGCATTTGAACTAGCAAACCCTTTCTCTCTTGTTTTCTTTTGACTGCCCTTCTATCTAATTCTATCCTTATTTCTTCCAAGGACACAGATTAAGCAGTTGGGCCCTTTGCTTCTCTACTTATCTAGTGATCTGCCAAGCTTGGACTGTTTGAATAGAACTTATTCTCTATTCTAAAACATGAAATTTAAACATGATCTAGCCAGTATTGAACTGTCTGGCTATCCATCAACTGTGAGAAAATCAATGATTGCACATTCGGAACTTGCTTTGCAACATGTAGTACAGTAGCGGCATTTTGACAAGCCACTTTCCTGGTCTTTCTTTGGGGTTCATTTTCTTTCTCTTTTTCTTAAATTTTTTATTTTTTGAAAATATGGAACCTTTGCAGCATGGAAAGGATGATCATATTTGGCATTTCCACAGTTAATCATGAAAAATGACACCTATTGGTATAGGAACCTAACAGTTCCAAGAAAAAATACTTTTGTATTGTCTCAAGAGATGAATATATGCTAATTTTTCTTCAGGAGCTAGGCCAAGGCCTAGGTTGATATTCTGTGGTTTGGTATCAGTTCCTAGATTTACTAATTCATAGTTCAAAGTTGAACTTTGCAGTTTTGAATTGGTAGATCTTTTGAATCGATCTTTCAAATCATAAAGGTCTTCTAACTTGACTACTGACTTAGGTATAGAATTGTTAGTGCTATCTTGTTGCAATTGTCTGTCATGGTGGTCTTCGTCAATTATTTGATTGGTGTGAGATCCTTCAGATGTGAGAAAACTCACGATATCAGGATCGTCATTGAAAATCCTCCAATTAGTAATGTTATCAGGAATAGAGGGTCTAAAAATTAATTCAATTGAAAATCGATCAGGGCTAAAGTCTTCTGAAGGAATGAGCTTGGAAGCTACGTTAGCTAAGAGGTCTGCACTAGCATTCTGGAGTCTGGGAATTGATGAAATATTAAATGCTATAAAATGTTTAGTTAGATCTTGAACTAAAGATTGGTAATGTTTTCAATGACCTGATAAACAATGTATAGTATTGCGTACCTGTCTGATTACAATTTCAGAATCTCTGAAAACTTGAAGGTATTTGATGTCTAATCCAATTTCTTTGTATAACCCTTGGACTAAAGCCTCGTATTCTATGGTATTGTTGGTGCAATCAAATTCGAGTCTACAAGTTAGCATAGTTTTATTTCCCTCTGGACTGATTAACATGCATCCTGCTCCTATTCCTTCGTTAGACTTAGAACCATCAACAAATAACTTCCAAAATAAAGATTTATTTATAGGACTATCTATAAAATTAATACATTTAGAACTATCTATTTGAGAGAATTTTTCTACTTGAGATAAAATAGAATGTTCTAAGTAAGGTGAAGTATGAGCATTAAAATTTCTTAGGAAAGAATCTACTGAGTAGTTGCCAATGATGTTATTGTTGTATGCTACTGGTTCATTCTCTCCCTCCAGTTATGTTACTATGTATTTCTGATGTCTTTCTCGCTCAACTTTTATCTGATTTGGTTTACCATTGTAAGGGAGCCACATGTGCGACCAGTCAGTTGCAAAGTATCCATGAATTTTTTCTGACCAATATCTGCTAAGAATTAAGCCATAAAATTCCATAATATTAGCAACTAAAATGTCGATAACTTGACATACCTTTGGGTTGGATGACAACCTTATGGTAACCTGATTTAATTCTTCAATCACTTCGACTTGCGATCGATCTAGCTGAACTATGCACACAACAAATTTTTGTGGTTGAACATTCAACTTTGCACATATTGATTTTGGTAAAATATTCGATGAAGCTTCAGAATCCACTAAGCAATTATGTAAATTTTTACTGAAAATTTCATAAGTAAGAAGAAATGGGGAAGTATGAGATCTAGACCTTCCTCCAATTAAAGTGATATCGTTTGGATCAACTTTATTAATCACATTAGTTGGAGGTCTTCCCATGTCATGTGAAGCTTGAGAGATTACAGCGGCAGGAAAAGGTGCAACTGGTACAACATGTAATTCTTTCAAAAGTATCTTTTGCTGGTGTTTTAACTTGCTCAATTCATAAAAAGTGATGTTGGCCCTAGTCTTTTTCATGTCTTCTATGATATTATACTCCATTTCATCCGAAACGATCATCGTTTTAGATGGAGTTGATGAATCTGTTTGGACTGGGCTGGTTTGAGTCGCTTTAGGTGTCGTTTTCTTGGCTGCGACTTTATCCTTAGTCATTGAGCTTGTGCTCTTTGGCTTAGGGGTAGGTTGAGGAGGATCAAGTTGATTTCTACTGTGAGTACTAATCGCGGATGCCTCTTGATCCTCTTCATCTGGGAGGATGAAATCCCACATACCTTGTAACTCTACAACATCCTCTTCATCGGTATGTTCTTCAGTAGTGATTTCCTCTTCTTCTTCTTTAGATTCAGCACTTGTGATAACATTTGGGGGCTTTGAATCGGTCGAAGGGTTTCTTCTGTAAGGCTTGTATGGCTTTTTAGAAGAAGTTTATGCCACTTGTTTCTTAATTTCGACCATCTCGTTAGACATGGTCTTCAAAACTTTTTGTAATCCTTCTAAATCAAATGGATCTTTTGATTGCTTTTTCTTGGGATCTTCCTTGAAAGTAACCTTCTTGGATTTTCATTCTTCTATTGCATTTTTATTTTCTAGGGCTATAATACATTACTCCACTGCTATTGCTTCTTTCATACTTTTGGCTAAAGTTGTTTTGTTAGCCCTATCAACGAAGATTGCTATGTTTGATGGTAAAGTAGGGATGTACCATTCACTTTGCACTTATTTGCTAGGCTTGGAAGCAGTAGGGATTTTGTTTAATAGTTTATTGAAACGTGAATTAAAATCTTTGATGGGTTCTTTTGACTTGGCCCTAAGGTTAGACAGATCGTTGATCAATGTCGCCATAGACCTATCATCACGAAACTTAGTGAGGAATTATTCTTCGAAGATATCCCAACTAGTGATAGATCCAGATGGTAATGAAAAATACCATGATCCGGCTGCTCCTTACAGAGTATAAGGAAAAAGTCAGACATAGCGTCTTCGTTGGTAACTCCATTAAGGTTTATGGATAGCATAAATTTATTTATGTGTTCTTCTGCTAGCATGCCTGCTTCAGGATTAAATTTAGGTAGCCATTTTTCAGGATGGGCCGATATCTAACTCAAGGGCACAGACATTAAGACTACCCCTGGGTTATTCCATGGAGATTGGGCCATTGCTGACTTACTAACACAGGAAAGTGCAGAAGATGATCCCTGTGATTGGGAAGGTGAGGATATTACGACTCCAGATGATTGAGAAGGAGATGTGGAAGTACCAATGGACTGGTGGACAATGATTTGAAGTGGAGGAGTGGATGGTTGACTTCGCGGTGGAGAGGTTGAGATGGATGATGATGATGAAAGAGTCTCACTATCGGACCCTTTAGGTGATTTCCTTGCTCTCTTCCTTGTGGGTAGAGGTAACTCGGTTGGCTGAATGCCAAACTTTTCACTCTTTAATTTGGTAAGAGGATGAGCAGGGTTATATTGCAAAGTCACGTTGCCTTGAGACTTATCAGATCTTTGAGGAGATATAGAAAATCACTGAAGTTTGTGAATCAAAGATTCAACTTCAGGAGATTCAATAGTAGACTGTTTTGAAATGTCAGGGTTCGTAGCAACGACTATTGTTCTTTCGACTTCTGGCTCTAGATTTAAAGATTCTAAATGCGATGGAGAAGTCGGGGGAGATGGTGAGGGCGATTTACTCTCAGAATGGTATTTAGATTTAGACTTACCTGCCATTCACAGTTCGAGGCCCTCCTTCTAGTGCCAAATATGTTGAAGCCCCAAAAATTGGGTCTACAACAAGGGGGATACCCACCCGGTCCGAACCTTGGTTAGTAGCTCCTTTTCCATTTGGTATAGTGGGACCAACTGGGGATATGGGACCAGTTTCCCAATTTATGTGTGTGTGTGTTGAGAATTGATATTTCTTTTCTAAAAGTTCCTAAGTGAGATGCTCTAATTCTAGCTCTAATGTAATGACATGCAATTGTATTCTAATAAACATAAATATCTAATTCTACACTAACCCGGGGTGTAATATTTTTGTTATGTGATATAAAATGATTTCAAATAACAATCGGTAATAAATATCATTCAACTGTTATGAGAAAAGAATTCAATATAGATAAACCACTTCGTATAAAAAGTTAGATGAAACAGTTGCGAAAAACATATCGCATAATAAGATACTCATACATTAAGCATAAACAAATAGCTATCATCGTACAAAAGTGCCAAATGATAACTCAAGCATTCATGCATTAATATATAAACAACTAAACATGAATATCACTTTAACACAAAGGCATAAATAGTTAAGAGATAGAAGTACCATTTATAACTAGTTCTATTTATGAGCTTCAAGTGATAATGATTTATCTCTTCTTAATCCAACATCCACCAAGAGTACAGAAGTGCAACATTAGTAGCAGATTTTAAATGCATATATCAATAAATCTTGTTCCATTCATTCATCAAAACCTCCTCGGAGGGTGCAAAAGTGCATGTTCTGAGGACAAGTTTTTGATAAAGTTCAGGACCCTTCTCTAAATGCATGAGAAGGGTTTAAATAATAATAACTAAATCTAAAAATAACTTATTACAAAAATGTAGGATACGGTTTAAATGACCGTCCTTTTTTCAGGAAAAAATAAAGCAAAATTAATACTAACATTGGATCTAAAACTAAAAACTAGTTATTTCTGTATCTGTTCTTTGAAATCGCAAGCGTTCGGCATTTGCTTGAGAAGAGCTAGCTAGCCGACTTTAGACTTTAACTGTCCTGCAAAAATGGAATCAGCAAGAGTTGGCGCCATCTTCTCGGCAGAATTGATGATGCATTTGAGAGTCATACACTGGCTGTGTGGTTTTACCAAATACGCCTAGTAAGAATCCCAATTCAACTTAGTTAATCTTTTGATTGATTCTGCCTTTTCTTGAGCCTTCTGTCTCCATCCTGTTTGCAATTGCTGCACATATATACATATCATTTTGAAGATATTACTAACAATCACCACAGGTTTTTTTTAGGCTCCAAGTTTTACATTTTTACCTCTAGTGTTCTTTATTACAAATTTATGGGCTTATAGGTGACTGAGCAATTAGAGGCTTTCCTTTTCAAGAAGTTTTGCCCAGCGATGCACAATTACCGCTAGGCGCTAATCGGAAACTGCCTCTGTTTCTTGATCTGGGCTTCCTTGGTGTGATTTTTTGCCTCTTGCGAGCTTTCTGTTAGCAGTTATAAAGCTCAAATTTTGTGAAAATAATGATTCCGTGAGTTCTTGACCTTGAGTCTTAAATCATCTATTTTTTATGTCAGTGTTGTGTAGTACCCATTTAACCATGTCCGTGTAGGGGAGAATTTTGGGTCTCGCCGCTATCCGGTGCAAGAACGAGCAAGCTAGATCTGTAACTAATGCCTCAGAAGACCCATGTGAGCCTGTAGGAGTTGTAACCTCCATTATTTTGTGATTCTCTTCCTCAAGTGGATTATACATGCCTTCCCAAGTAGTAATACCAGAATCTCTGTTACAGGCAGTGTCTGTATACAAGGGCGTCATTTCTTTGTCTTCAGAGCTCGAAGCTTTTCCTTTCTTCCCCATAATATCATGTATACTGCTTTGTATAGTTCTTTGTTCTTCATTCTTGTAGTTTACAAGTGAGGTGAGAGTAATGATAAGGAAAGGTGACGGGAAAGCTTTAAATGTTGAATACATATAAAATATACCACCTTACATGAACTGGCTCTTTGATAAGCACAAAACCATATTTCTTTAACAACTGGCAACTAACTCATTAATTAGCATTAAAGCGCATAACTAGGTCTCATTTTATGGAAACAAGTTTTCCAATGAACCCGAAAGCTCCGCGATGAAGCGATTTTTGCGATTTGCTTTGCAATATCATAGATCGCTATATCGCAATATCATTCAGCCGCTCTATTGCTATATCGCTTTGCCGCTCTATCGCAATATCGCAATATCGCTAGAGCACGGCATATGACAGTTTTCTGTTAATGTATTCTCTGTGAAATGTGATTTTGCGATATGCGTCATCGTATATCCTCGGTTTGGGGTTTTTTAGCGTAAGTGGTCATTGATGCATGCAATGCGACGAGGTTTCGCATCATGATCTCACAATATTAGAATTCGGCTTGTAAGGAGGTATACTATTATCCTTTTTACGATGCGATATTTCTTAAGGAGTGATTTTATCTTACCTTATCATGAAATTTAAGCTTTTAAGATTTTCCAAGGGTATTTTCCTAAGTTTATGATGGTAAGTTTTATTAAAAAGGAAATACAAGCACTAATTAATTTTTAAAATTTTTTGCCTAAGGGCCCCCACTTATTTAGTACTAGTAATAACACTAAATAAGAAGAGGGGTTGTTGCTGGCCACAACAGAACCAAAGGGGGAAGAGGATTAAGACGGATCAACCACCATTTGAGTTTGTTGCAAGGGAAAGGGTTCTTTGAGCATGGCAAGAGTTCCAGGGGAACCTTTCAGCAAACGACTAACTTCGGACCACCTTGGGCAGTCTTTGGTATAGTGATCCTCATCATAGATAAGGCAAGGATACTTCGGCTTGCATTTGGCACCTCCCTCGGGTGGAGGTTTAGGGGAATCTTGCTTCGGTTGTTCAACTTTATTCTTCCCTTTTCCCTTGTTTTTCCCTTCAGAGGATTTGTCTGCCGTGGTGGACTGGACGACATTCACCTTGGAAGTAGTACTAGCATGGGATACACCCTGAGAAGTATTTTCATTTGAAGCATTCTGATTTTTCTTCCCAGGGTTCGCAGAAGATTTCTTAGCGGGTGGATTAACAGAACCGATGACACCATCAACAGAGGGTGTTGACAGAGCTTTGGAAGTTCCGCGCCTCAGAGCATCAGGAAAATAATCATATAACATACCGAACTGGGAGTAGACCAAGTCAAGGTACTGAGCATGCGTGATAGCTTGCTCTTCAGTTACACATGCTCCCATCACAATGTCCCTTGCTATCGGACTTACAAATGAGGTTGTAAACCAGTCAGTCAAAAGGTAATCGGGAATCCAAAACTTAATAAAACAGTGATGTCATCTCCATTCATGAGTTGAAGTCCTGAAAAGATCTCCGAGCTAACTCAATATACCACTTATCAGCAGAGCCGATGAGAGTCCATTGAAAAAGGCGAAGATGGATTGAATCTCAAGCCATGAGTTTGACGAACACCATAGATGATACGTCATAACATGAGCCTGGGGATCTTTTCCAACTTTACCATCAAACTTAGGACAATCACCTGGAATTTTAGTTGGAACCGACAGCCAATACAGATTATGAAGAATGGGATCATTTGTTAGTTTGGACACATCTGTTAATTCCAATGTTGCTAAAAAGGGTAACTAAGGATTAAAGGACATTTGGGGCCGAGGGTAGGAGGTAGTACCAGAGTTCCATCCAGCTGTTTGTTGCCCCCACTGGTTTTGTCCAGACGGACTTGGCCCATAAGGGTTTTGTCCGTAGGAGTTTTGCCCGTAGGGGTTGTAAGTGTAACTAGACGGTTGACCCTGGACCTACCCCCCAGCATTCCACTGACTACCAACTTGGCCTGCAGGAGAAACATAGGGTTGCTGGAAATTTTGGTAAGGAGTTACCTGCAGTTGTTGATAATGTTTGATATGGGGCAAATTTGTCTCACCCTTAGGATTGCTAGGTGCAATAAGGTAGTTGGGCTCCAAACTGGGCTTGGTAGCCAGGCTGGGTTTGATAAGCAGGTTGAGATTGGGATCCAACCTGAATTTGAGAATCGGATTGGGTTTGGAGCCCAAACTGGGGCTGAAAATCGGGTGGTGCTTGAGAAGAAACCATTATTTGGGTCCCCGATTGAGCAAGCCCAGACAGATTTCCTTGAGCAAATTGAGGTTGAACCATCTGGGCAGAAGGTTGACCTAGCTGAGATTGAGGTTGACCCACTTGCCCAGAAGGTTGAGCTTGCTGGTTAGTAGGTTGTCCTTGCACAACTAAGGGTTGTCCTGATTGGCCAGATGGTTGAACATACTGGACCATTGGTTGGCCTGGTTGATTTTGGGGCTGACCAATTTTCCCAGACAGTTGACTAGGCTAGACAATGGGTTGGCCTTGTTGAGTGTACGGCTGACCAACTTGCCTAGAAGAGTAGCTTTCCTGCACACTTGGTTGACCTTGTTGAACGTAAGGCTGACCACCTTGCCCAGAAGGGTAGCCTTGCTAGACACCTGGTTGACCTTGTTGAGCATAAGGTTGTCTTGGGTTACCAGAGGGCTACCCAAAATAGGTAAAGGAAGAACCACCAAAGGCCGAAGGTTGTCCCTGAAAGGGTTGTCCTTGTGGGTCTCCAGGTTTCCCTGGATAAGGTTGTTCGTTGGACGATTGACCTTGTAGAAGAAGAAAGAGCATCAGAAATGCAATGAATAAGATAAGACTTCCTAGTTCTAGTTATTCCTTGAATAATCATTCTCAAAGAATAATTTCTTTTAGCATCAACAAAGTGGCATAAAATGATTTCAAAAGAAACTCGTTGTTTCTCAGATAGAGAGAAAGGTTGCACTATTGTATCCCTAATTTTGTTCCCATTAACACAATATTGGGCATATTTTCTAAAATGAATAGCTTGTTTCACAATTTCATCCAACACCATTTTTCCTTGTACCAATTAAAATGAATATTGTAATCTCTTTTACCAAGATTCTCAAGGTTTGGAGGAATAATCTAGGAAAGAACCCACCACTCCTTAGAATCTCGATCAACACTACATTTATGAAAAATGGAATCAACATCCTCCTCATTACTCTTGCAAATGGTCTCAGTCAACATTGTTGGAAATAATACTGAGAGGGGGGGGGGGGGGATAGTATTATCTGGTCTTATTTTTTTTCAAACCCAGAACATATACACTACTTCAGTTAGAGAAAACCGTGTATATATGCAACTACAGATAAGGAAACCCATGTATACCATACAAACTTATAATTTAAAATATTCTACAGACGTTGAACATTAATCTGTGCTTCAAGATCATATAAACAGTAACAGGGAACAGAAAAATAGAGCAGAAGACAATCACACACAAGAGCACAAGATATAAGGTGGAAACCCAATGTGGGTGAAAACCACCTGCTATAATATGTCTCTATCTTTTCAATTAGAAACTTCTTTTTACAATGATTCTGTACTAGTGCAGTCCTTTACCAGTACACAGGCTGCTACCTGCAAAGAGCTACAACCCTCTCTCATTTTCCAGCTTCTCTTGGGAGGGAGATACAACCCCCTTAGTTCTTGTACTAGTTGAGATACTAGTACGCAGGCTAATACCTGTAGAAGACTACAACCTTCTCTTCCTTCCAGGGACTACGTTTCATAAATTTTCAGACTGGATCCACAAATAACATCAATCAAACATCAAGAATTTCTGCATCAACCAATCACATTTTCACCAATCAAAACTGAATCAAAATAAACACTTCTCTGACGACTGTACCCAGATCATAATAACAGTAATCACACCCCACTTTTGAACCCATAACACTGTAGCAATAAACAGAAGCAACTATAAGATAAATCAAGAGATGTACGCTACTTCACTATTCAGGAACTTGCGTACAGATCTATAAATTCATTCTTTCAAACATTTAGATATTAGTTAACCCAGATGATCAGATTTATAGATCAAGCATGCGTCACATATCACAGATCAAAATCATATAGAGATACCACTATTCCAGCCTTAAAATTTTGACCCATCAATAGAACTTATCCTTCTCCTTGCGCTCAGGTTCCTTCTTCATTCAGATCCAGATCTGCACCATAACTCAATCACAGTATTCCAGATCTAGCACTTTATCAGATATTTAATAATTCAGAAGATGCCTTGCCAAATGATCTCCTTCCTCTTTTATATCCTTAGGCCTTTCACAATACCACGGACCAAAAACCATAACAATTCAATATATGGACCCAATACTTGGGATCAACACTTATGACGAGATACCATGGCCCAAAACCATAGGTTCAAATACCAAGGACTAAATACCATGAACCAACCATAAGATTTCCCATGTGCGTGCGCTTTTCTCTGCATGAAAGTGCGTGAACTTTTCTCTGCATGAAAGTGCATGAAATTTTCTCTGCATGAAAGGAACTTTTCTCTGCATGAAAGTGCGTGAGCTTTTCTCTGCATGAAAGGAACTTTTCTCTGCATGAAAGTGCGTGAAATTTTCTCTGCATAAAAGGAACTTTTATCTGCATGAAAGTGCGTGAACTTTTCGGTTCACACCTTTTGTGCAGGAGACCTGCGAACATATCCGCACCTTGTTAATGGTTCTCCCATGCAACCTGCCGATGGCACATCTTTTGATCTGAGCACCTACAGAACCAAAAAATAACTTTTCTGCACTATAATTTATCATCTGAGATGAGTGGGTTGCCATCAAGTACAACATATGTATCATAATGCCAACAATCTCCCCCTTTGGACTTGATGGCAACAACAAGCAATCACTCTCCCCCTTTGACATCAAGGGAAAAGGGGCGGACTACCATACTCCCCCTGAGTACCTACTGAAAACTCTGAACAAGCTCCCCCTTTGTATATGCTATGTGCTAAAATGTTGTCTACAAAAAGATTTTATACAAGAAATAACATGACTCCATACATTATAAGTAACCTTCCTATCATCAAGACTCATACATACATCCATCTCCCATCCAAGTGGGAATACACAAGATAGACAAAACTCATTCATCCCAAGCATAGTGGGGAAACCAAAATAGGCCATTACATGACCTTGATATGAAAAGAAGTACATGACATAGAGACAAGAACAACTATCAACATAATCAACCTTCAGACCATCACACATTGATCTACTCCACCAGAAAACTCTTGAGAAATCAAATCAAGGACTTATAAGATAATGCCAACAATGCATCATTAGAAGAATATATGCTCCCCCTGAACCTGTGCCACATGATCTCTGATAGACCCATTCGACCCACATA
Source organism: Pinus taeda (assembly GCA_000404065.3). Taxonomy (NCBI): domain Eukaryota; kingdom Viridiplantae; phylum Streptophyta; class Pinopsida; order Pinales; family Pinaceae; genus Pinus; species Pinus taeda. The sequence continues at coordinate 62,224 of APFE030559653.1, forward strand.
GATCGGCAAATGTACGTGTATCCACCTACGTACAACAGACAAGATTCGAAAGCAGGACGATGCATCAACAACCCCCAGCTTTTGTCTAAGGTATTCAAATGTCTCCCTGGGCAATGGTTTGGTGAAAATGTCAACAAATTGTTCCTTGGAGGGAACATATTCCAATTTGACCTTTTGTTCCAGCACTTGTTCCCGGAGAAAATGATACTTGATCGGTATGTGCTTGGTCTTTGAATGCATGACTGGGTTCTTGGAAATTCTGATTGCACTTGTATTATCACATAAGATGGAGATAGGTGGTGTACAAGCGATTTGAAAATCCTGCAAGGTTTGCATCATCCAAAGGAGTTGAGTGCAACAGGATGTAGCAGCCACATATTCTGCTTCAGCTATAGATAATGCAACAGAACTCTGTTTCTTGCTGAACCAAGATACTAATCTGGAACCCATAAAGAATGCACTACCACTAGTGTTTTTTCTGTCATCCACGCTTCCATCCCAATCTGCATCTGTATAAGCATGAAGAGTGAGATCCACATCTCTAGGATACCATAGGCCATAGTTTTGAGTTCCTTGAAGATACTTGAAAATTCTCTTTACTGCCTGAAGATGAATTTCCTTAGGATTTGCCTGAAATCTTCCAACCATTCCCACTACATGCATGATGTCTAGTTGGGTACCTGTTAAATAGAGTAGACTTCCAATCGTGGACCTATAGGTTGGTTGATGCACTACTACTAATTCATCATTTTCACTGAGGCTGCATCCTATGACCATAGGAGTGCATACTGGTTTCGAATCTTCCATGCCATACTTCTTCAAGATCTACTTGAGATACTTGGTTTGAGATAAAAAGATACCGCCTTTGTTTTGTTGGATTTGTAAACCAAGAAAATATGTCAGTTCTCCAATGAAGGCCATTTTGAATTCTTTCTGCATCACCTAGGCAAAGTTTTGACTCATAGCTTCTTCATTGCTGCCAAATATGATATCATCTACATACACAACAAGTATTAGCAATTTGTTATTTTCATTTTTGATATAAAGATTGCTATTTACTGATCCTTTTGAAAAACCTTGTTGATGAAGGTATTTGTCCAGATGATAGTACCAAGCCCTTGGAGCCTGTTTGAGACCATATAGAGCCTTCTTTAGTCTGCATACAAGTTTTGGATCATTTCCAAGGATGAATCCATTTGGTTGCTCAATGTACACTTCTTCTTCTAAGTCTCCATTCAGAAAGGCTGATTTCATGTCCATTTGAAATACTTTGAATTTCTGAAAACTAGAGAGAGTAAGGAACATTCTGATGGCCTCAAGTCTAGCAACAGGAGAAAAAGTTTCTTCAAAGTCTATTCCTTCTTGTTGAGCATACCCTTTACAAACAAGTCCGGCCTTATTTCTAACAACTTCCCCATTTTCATTAAACTTGTTTTTGAATATCCATTTTGTCCCTATGACATTCTTATATTTTGGTCTAGGAACCAACTCCCAAGTGTTGTTTTTTCAATCTGCTCAAGTTCATCATCCATTGCTTTGACCCAGCATTCATCTTTGCATTCCTCTTTTACATTTTGTGGCTTAGTGGAGGAGAGTAATGCCAAATAGCTTGAAGCTTCTGCTATTTTTCTTCTTGTTTGTATACCAGCCTCTTTCTGCCCCAAAATATGAGATTCTGGATGATTCTTCTGAACGTACCTGGATGGAGTATTTTCTTCTATCCTTATCTATTCTTCTGGTGCCTCATAGGTTTCTTCTTCTTCATCATGAATCTGATTTGATGTTGATGGATGGTCCTCTTTATCTTTGAAATCTTCAGATCTTACCTGCCTAGGAGTGTTTTCATCTTCATCAACCACTACATCAATACTTTCAACAATTTTTCCAAGCCTTTTATTATAAAACTTGTATGCTTTGTTGTGGGAAAGTAACCAAGGAGAATGCCTTCATCTCCTCTAGGTTCAAACTTGCCAAGATGTTCATCAGTATTTTTGATATAGCATTTGCTTCCAAAAATTTTGAAATATTTTACCGAAGGAGTCTCACCATACCAGAGCTCATGAGGAGTTTGAGTGCTGTTCACCCAGACATTTGTTTTGTTGAGAATAACAACTGTAGAAAATGCAGCTTCACCCCAGAAAGTTGTGGGATTTCCAGACTCATCAAGCATAGCACGAGCCATTTGTTGAACCATTCTGTTTATCCTTTCAACTAATCCATTTTACTGAGGAGTCCTGGCTATAGAGAATTCTTACCTTATTCCATGTTCTTTGCAAAAATCGAAAAATTCATTTGAGGTAAAATCCCCATCTCTATCAGACCTGAGGCATTTAATTTTGTGATCTGATTCGTTTTCAACCAAAGCTTTGAAGGATTTGAATTTTTCGAAGGCTTCATCTTTGTGCTTCATCAGTCCTATCCAAACAATCCTTGAATAGTCGTCAATGAATAATATAAAGTATTCTTCTCCCCGAGATGACCTTTTCCTAGATGGACCACATACATCAGTATGGACAAGCTCAAGTGGCCTGCTAGCTAATCCTTCCTTCTCAAGGAAGTTAGTTCTGGTTTGCTTACCAAACTGACATGATTTGCATATTGTATTATCTGGAATTCTGATGTCTGGAAGACCATGAACTTCTTAGTATTTGCATGCTTTCCTTATCTATGAGAAGCTTAGATGTCCCAAACTCCGGTGCCATAGCCAATGTTCATCATTCTTGCTCAGATAACATTGTTGTTGTCCTTCTTTGAATATGTATAAATTATCTGGAGTTCTTATGCCTTTGATCACTGTTTCTCCTATATCAAGATCACGAACACTACATCCATTTGATAGAAATATTACCTTTGTTCCTTGATCACACATCTGACTGACACTCAATAGATTATGCTTTAAGCCATCAACATACATAACAATTCCTACTTTGACCTTTTCTTTTAAAAGAATAGAACCTTTACCTTTTATGAGTGCAGGGGTGTCATTTCCAAATGAGACCTTCTTTTCCTTCTCCAAGGCACTATATGGCTGAAGTTTTTCTTTATCACCTGTCATATGTTTTGAACATCCACTGTCGATGTACCATTGATTTTCCTACTCTTCTTCATATAAGGCTATACCACATCTTTCTGGTTGTGGTTCTTTCATTCTCCATGTTTTGATATTTGAGGCTTGCTCCTTCTGAGTTGCCTACCGAAACCTGCTCCTGCATTCAAAATCTTCATGACCAAAATTATCACAAATAGAACATTCTATTTCATTTTCAAGAGAAGAAAAGTGATTGTAGGTCCTTTTCATGATCCCAGTCATACTCCTTTGTTTTTGAGTTTCTGTAGTCATGATAGTTTTGTAGGCAACACACTGAGCTGCTTTGTGTCCAAAGTTGTGACAAGAGAAACATTGGCCATTGAAGAAATTCCTGCGATTATCAACCCTGCAGACCGAAC